>JBBDGP010002223.1:1232500-1352500 GCA_037952835.1 Lithobates septentrionalis
ATCAAGCCTTGAAGTACGAAGAGTAGTTGAGGAACAAATGAGTTAATGATACATTTTTCCCTGTTTACATGACAGCACAGCTGGGTATTCCTGGCTCGCACAATCCTGCGGCAATCATGCACTGCAGACAAGCAGAGTCATGAGAAGAGGTAGCCCAGGGTAATGTAGGACAACAGCAGAGCCCAGCGAATTCTGCTATGAGGAGCTTAACCCACCAGCATTACCAGAATGCATACTCTCTAGAGACACTATGAAATTCAGCCTTTACTCTATTATCTGTTTAACAAACATGTTGATTAACAAGGAAAAGCGCCAATAAAAAGGTTTTTATCATTGACAGAAGAATCCAAAATATTTTAGCACTGTAATGTAGCAACAGAGGGCATTTCATATTTGGATGAGCATGACAAATAGATAATAATGGAAGGACCATTGGCAAGGAGAGTCAAGCCTTGGGAAACCTTAACTCCATGAAGGTTAAAAGGTTTGAGTTTCCTGGAAATATTGTCGATACCATATTTTGGGAAATTATATCAGATGAGATACTTAAACCTGATTCTTACCTATTCAAGGCAGAGATGTCCCTACTGCTACTTACCTTCTATTCGCTCTCCAGCCTCCCCATTCACCTGTCTAGGCTCTCACCTGGTTCAACAAGTCAACATTTACACAGGAAACCATTTGCTTGGGCATCCAAGGAGAATTGGTCACATACAGTATTTGTCCACACCATGTTATTACATAGGACTTGAGGGGAGAATAGGGGTACCAAGAGGACAGACTATCCAGCAAGCCTGTAATTTTGCCTTGAGTGGGCAAAAACAAGTTCCCTTTAGGCTCTATACAGATTTATAAGCTGTGGTAAAGTGCAATAAAAATGTGTGAAGTACTAAGCATTACAGCAAACTCATGGTAAGGCATAAAAAAAAAAAAGTGTGGTTCAATGCAGTACCATATACTATAAAAGTAATCCCCACCACACCTATTGTAGCCATGACACAATGCAAAAATCTCAGCGTTGTGGTCTACTTCATCGACATTAACCCCCTTCACGCCAACCTAACACCAATATGCGGACCCACTGGACTGAGCTTTTTTCCATGGGGCCACATATTTGCGAATCTCCCTTTGTGCTAAAGTCCGCCCCTGTGTTTTCTCTATGTGAATGGAGGGGAGAGATACATCATCTCTCTCTCCTTGCAGAGTGAAAAAAAAAAAAAAAAAAAAAAAAAGTGTAGGAAAAATAAAAAAATAAAATTACAAAAATATATCTAGAACAAGGTTTGATCTAGGTCAGTGCCAGGGTAAGTGTTGGGCCAAGGTCAGCGTTAATATTTTTTTTTCTTGGACAGGATTTTTTTTTTTTAAATAGTATCAGTGTTTTAGACCCCTTTCACACTGGGGCGGTTTGCAGGCGGTATTGCGCTAAAAATACCGCCTGCAAACCGCCCCTAAACAGCCTCCGCTGTTTGTTCAGTGTGAAAGCCTGAGCGCATGCGCCAGTGACGTCACTGGCTGCATGTAATGTAAATATCTCCTAAACTGTTTATGTTTAGGAGATATTTACACTACCTATAGATAAGCCCTATTATAAGCGTGCCTATAGGTGAAGGTAATGTGTGGAACTTTACTTCCACTTTAAGTAGGATAAAAAAAAAAAGCAAAATGTGCACTATTGTTTTTAGGCTGTACTACAAGTACAAACATACACATATGTGGTATCGCTGCCAATGTCAGGAGCAGGAGAATTTAATTTGGGTTGTTCTTTGGTGGTAGGTTATAGTACTAGCAAGAAATATACAGCTAAACGTAAAAAAGTATTTTTACTATTTTGGGCCAGTTTTCCTTTGATAATAATAAAAAAATATTCAGGAGATATCCATTACCATTTACTACCAAATGAAAGCCCAATTGGTCCTAAAAAAGTGCGTTATAATCCACCTGGATTTACAAAGCATCTGTGATGATATGTGCAGTTTTACTAACACATGTCAAAGTTTGCGTGGCATTGGCATATTAACGTATATGCAGTAAAAGCACTGAAACAGTTTGAACTGACCCTCGAAAAGAAATGGCAGCCATTGTTTTTTCTTTTTTCTACTTTGGTAGAACTTGGAAGAATTTCACGAGTGTTGGATTCCTGGTCCCCCTCTACACTTGATAGGTCAATCTGCCAGACCCTTTTGTTACTACTGTTTTATGTGGTACCTATCGGTAGGCGGTATTGAGCACTGAGTGCAATATGGTGACCAGGAATGAGACCAGCAGGGAATAATTAGGTTCCAAAGATTGAAGAGACAATGGGGGTTATTTACTAAAGGAAAATCCACTTTGCACTGCAAGTGCACTTGGAAGTAAAGTCGCTGTAGATCCGAAGGGGACATGCAAGGAAAATAAAAAACAGCCTTTTAGCTTGCACATGATTGGATGATAAAATCAACAGAGCTTCCACTCATTTCAGACCTACCCCTTAGATTTAGAGTGACTGCACTTCCAAGTGCCCTTGCAGTGCAAAGTGGATTTGCCCTTCGTAAATAACCCCCAATGTCCTTATATTACAGCATAGGTTGGTGGTGCAGACAGTGGAGGGGTGAGTATTAACTACTTTTTTTTGCAGGAAGGATTTGATTTTACATATTGTGACAACTGTGCCCTGTTAAAAAACAACTCTAGCTCAACATGAGCTTTTCTTAAAAAAAATATAGTAGTGATATCTTTCACGATATGGAAAGCCATCAGCGCTAACACAGAAGACACACTACATATACAGACATTAAAAGACATTGAAACCATCTCATCTCTACCCATTTTAAATTATTCATGCAAAAATGTCCCTCTTGAAAATACCGCACTGCTTTCTCCCATCTTAAAGCGGCTCATATGGGGGCGATTACTGATTACTGCGTCGTAAATCACAGCGCATACATCTGAAAGTATTTACAAAATGACGGTATTTAGCAATCTCTTATTAATGTTTTAACTGCTGGGAAGGGGTTGAAACTATACTTCACACTATAATGCCAAAATTACAATAATGAAGCACAACAATATAAATCTTTCACTAGTCCTGAATTTGTCATCATGGAGCGAGTAGAGAAAAGAAAAATGCATTGTACCGGAAGACTGAATACAGAATAAAGCACGGGGTAATTAAAGAGAATTCATTATCTCTTTTCTGTCTGTATTTTTAAGCATGTTTAAATTCATTCAGCTTAATAAAAAACAAAAATCAGGTCTGCTCAGATTCCCCAGCATATTTGAAAATCTGTGAGCTATAGAAAATTTCCCAAGGTTAAAGCAAACGTTAATAGCAGTATAGTAGGTCTCAAATACCGGTCTACCGGTTTTAATATAATCAATTTTTATTTGTCATACAGGACACCCAGACATTCACTCCTTTGGACCCTACAACATGGTGCCTAGGCCTGGACACCGGCTGCTCAGACCAAGAGATGCATGATGGGTGGAGAATATTCTCACATACCAAGAAGAAATGGGCATTTCCACTTTAACTTCAGCGGTAAATTGGCATGGCAGGTAATGCAGGGAAGGGTTTTTTTTTTTTTCTTCAATACTTTAAAAAGAGAGCACACGGTACGTAGAGAAACCAAAACCAAGATGAGTATAACGAGGAACAATTCCATGAATAATATGTCTACAGCAAACAAAAACTCTGCATATAAAGACGTGAACATTTAACTGGAGGTGCAGACTTTAAACATCAGGATCTAGAAGTATCTGTATCCTGCATGACAATTCACATGGTATACACCGGTTAACAAGACGAAAGATCATAAAAGGCCCTAGGAGCCTCGCAGCAAGAGAGAAAACGAGTAAGAAAAAAGGAAACAGAAAAGGTGGGGGAGGGAAGGAGAAGAAGAGGTGGGAAAGGAAAAGGAAGGAAAAAAATAAATAAAAGGGGAAGGAGGGGTTTGAGGACAAGAACCTCCCCGTCAACCACTCCTTCAAAGCCGGGGGAGCCAGCATTAAAGCGGAGTTCCACCCAAAAATTGAACTTCCGCTTTAAGCGTAGGTGACCCCCTGACGTGCCACATTTGGCATGTCATTTTCTTAGGGGAGGAGCGGGTACCCCGTTTTTATGGGCACCCAGCTCCCACTTCCTCTCTGGCGCCGGAAAGAAGATCACCTTTCCCCCCCTCCCTCCCTACAATCTTCTGGGACAAGTCCCAGAAGATCGCCTGGCCAATCACAGCGCACAGCGTGGCTCACGCATGCGTAACAATGCCGGCGTCGCGGAGGGGGAGAGGAGCGGGACTTCATGAGCGTACATCGCTGGACCATGGGACAGGTGAGTGTCTGATTATTAAAAGTCAGCAGCTGCACTTTTTGTAGCTGCTGACTTTTAAATGGGTGGAACTCCGCTTTAAAGTCCCCTACTCCCAGGGATTTAAGTCACCAGTTCCACGTACTCCTCAGAATAGACAAACATGTGTCAAAAGAAAACATTTTTCTCTGTGGCCACCAAGTTCTCCATCGCATTGGTTTTGGCTACTTTTTTCAGCCAAACAGCAACTGACGGACGCACTGATGAGGCTGCAATAAGTGCCCTGATTGTCAGTGCAGATGTCGCCTGTGTGGATTTGCTGCTTTTTGTCTCTCCTCTCGAGCTGTCAGCGTGAGGGGAGGATTGCTAACCGGCAAATCTTGTTTACATTGTGATCAACTGTGATTGGACACAGCTGATCCCGTGGTAAAGAGCCGCCGTGATTGGCTCTTTACTCTGTTCACAGATCACTGTCGATTCAGGCCACTGGGGCATGCAGGCAGCGCGAGCACAGGAGGAAGTCATATGACGGCCCCTCGGCAAAGTGCGGTCAAGCTGTAGCCGTCATTCAGCTATAGCGCGGTCACAAAGCTAAATTTAATTTTTTGGGAAAAAAAAAAAAAAGGGCTCCTGCAAAGAAATCAGTTCATATTTACCCATCTACCTGAATAGCTATGGAGGGGGGGGGGGGGGGAGGGGGTTCAAAAGCCTGCATCACCTATGTGTTTAAGGTAGAGCATGCACTACTTTTGGTGTGGTCTGGCATCATTTCAGTCCATTCAAACAGGTAAACATTTTGACAAATCATTCAACAAAATTATAGTGAAGTTAACCACAGCTGTTAAATCTGATTGGACATAAAAGCGTTAATCACTTTATGGCTCCTGCTCTGCAATAAATTATTACAAACAAAGCAGAGGTTTTCTTTAAAGTGTACCTATGGTATCCGACTATGGTAAACTTGCCTGAAGACTGAATATCAAGCACCTCCAGGTGGCTATACACATTAAAGTGATTGTAAAGTCTTGCCCCCTCTGTGCAGTTGGTTTTGCACAGGGCAGACCAGATCTTTCTCTTTTCAGGTCCCTCTTTACTGCTTCTGGCCCCTCCCTCCTGTCGAGTGCCCCCACAGCAAGCAGGTTGCTATGGGGGCACCTGAGCCGAGCTGCAGCTTAGTGTCCATTCAGACGTGGAGCTGCCATTCGGCCCCGCCGCTTTCCTGATTGGCCAACTGATTTTGATTGACAACAGCGGGAGACAAATGGCGCTGCTGCTAGGTCTCAGCCAATCAGGAGGGAGAGTCCCGGACGGCCGAGGGACTCATGGACATCGCTGGATAGAGATGGGGCTCAGATAAGTATTAGGGGGTGCTGGGGAGGCTGCTACACACAGAAGGCTTTTTATCTTAATGCATAGAATGCATTAAGATTAAAAAAAAAAAAAACTTCTGCCTTTACAACTCCTTTAAAGAAAAAAGGCTGCTTTAGTACATGGCTTACAATCTCAGGGTATTGGTTGCACTCTGTTCACTGTCTCATACCTTCCTTCTGGCCAGCAACAAAGTCTGTCACACTTTGTGGTCAAAAGGAAGGTATCGCGAGGTCAGACCAAACAGCCACCATGCAAACGTTACTCATGCCATAGAGACTCTAAAACACCCCATCTAGTGTGAAAAGTTAATGTAAAAGAACTGTCCAACACAGACAGTAGTGTCCTCAAAAACCAAACATTTTAATAAAAATTAGGTCTGTAAACCTTTTCCATATAAAAACATTAGAAACACAAAATTTAAAACTGGCTAAAATTTAAAATATGACAATTACTAGAGGATTGGGACTTCCCAGGGCTATGCTCAGGCTTGCTACACTTATAAATATACAACAGAGACTTAAAACTTTAGACCTCCACAAGGGAACCGGATGAACTTAAAAATTAAATGCTCTAGCCAAAGAATGGGGCATTTAGCAGTAAACTCCATAAAAGAAGAGTATACAGGATCCAGCGGTGTAGAACGGCAGACAATGCAGCGGCTCTATGAAAGAGTTTGAGCCATTTTTCTCTAGCAGTGAAAGGCAACCAATGCACAAGGCAGCAATGTTCTGGGGATTAAGGCACCTTTTGTGTAGAATTTCCCACAAATATGAAAGATATCACTGCCGTTTTTAACCACACTTGATATTGCTCTGTCCAGAGACACAACAGTCGATACAAAACAACAAAATGAAGGATTTGGACAGTTTTAGCAAATACAAATAAGAACTGTGGTCTAAAATATTTTAAGTCTATGAAAAGAAAAAAAAAAAAAACTTGACCAAAAATAAAATCTTAATATAGACCTACACTCAGTCTCAAAATGTTAAATTAAGGTGGAATGGAGTCAAGTTGAAATATTTACTTTTTTTTTTTTATCAGGAAAAGTAAATATTTCAACCTGACTCCATTCCACAAAGTCTCATATAATACTGTAGTTGTAATTACCATTTAAGTATAGGTCTATGTTAATAGATAGATATCTATCAGTAAATCTGCTCTTTGCTCCCTTCGTGCTGACCACCTATCTGAAGGTTTAGGCACTTATTCATGTGACCTTTTCAGAATGGGAAGATTGACCACTGTGAACCAAATGGATCACATGATCATAAGCAAGTGCTTGGGCTTTTAGACATGTGGTCAGCATTAACTGCTCAGAAGCAAAACATTGAGGCTGCAACAGTTGCCGGCTTCTCTTAAAGATCCAGGTTGCCAGGCTGTCATGTTGACATTTGTTTTAGTGCTTTGAGTCACTAGCCTAAAACCAGTATGCAGATATCGCCTACAGACTTTTCTCAGACTTTCCTGGGTCAGTATGGCAGAACTAAGCAACCATTTTCAGAGGACAAGATGTAACTGCAACCGCATGGTTTCCTAAAGTCTTGTTTACTTAAGGGATTCTTTTCCAAAAGAAGTGAGTAAATGTCATCAGCAAATCAAGGATTCCTCAAAAGGGTCCAAAGCTTTATTTACGTGGTCACACAAGCTTTGGACCCTTTTGAGAAATCCTTAGTGTGCTGATGACATTTCTTCACTTTGATTATCAACGGTTTTCAGCCTATGGTCGTTAAAGCATCCAGCGCTAAACAGCGAATTTCTTGAAAAGTGTACGTAGGGAAAATTGCGTTTGGTCTTTACCAAAAAAGAGGCAACCACTTCAGCCTATGGCACCATCTAAAAAGGACACCAGTACTAGATAAAATACGAAGGCTTTCATTGCTGCCTTCATGAACATGCCAAGTGCCTGGATGTCTCTAACTCAATTACAGTGACTAGAAGAATAAGGTCAGAGACGCCAAAACTTCCAATAACATGCATGCTTCGGGTAGGTGACTCAAAGTACTGAAGATATTGGATTCATGCTACATTTAGGGAACTAGCATTTTCAAAAGGGGGGGGGGGGTCACTAATGGCCGCTTTAACGTTTCCTCAGTACAGGTTTTCTTTTTCCTTCCATAATTAAACATAAATTGGCCCTATTTAATAAAGTATGTACTACAAGGTAAATTTTTAAAATGTAAACCATCTGCCTAACACCAGAAACCAAAATATTCCTGTTATTACAATTATTACCCAGAAAAGCTTATTCTGTGCACCCATCTGATTTTGTTTCACTATGTTACCAGAGCCTAACTTTCTTAGTTAATGGCTTAATCCTTCCATCTACAATTGCACTGTCCCATGAGTGTGCCTCAATATAATCTACCAGTGGTCAATATGCCAAACCCTGCATAATGCCTGAACAAAGATGGTACCAGCCTTTTTGAAAGAAAATAGGATTGCAGAATTATCAAGGAGAGCACTGATCCAGTTAAAGATGAAAATCATAGTAGTCACTGCTACTACACTGGTAGTAACCGTGTTCAGGGTCCAGTGCCAAGCTGCTGGCCTTCTGCATAGTAATCCTAGAGGTTTGCTCTCTCGGCACTGCTACCATTCAGAGAAAGCCTTGTAATTTTTTCCGTGAATACAAGTTCTCTTCTTGGATGAGGTGGAGAGGTGGGATGGTGACCTCTCAATCTCCACCTCAAAAGGGATGACAGATAAACCACTTTTCCCCTGATTTCCTTGATCATAATCTCAAGGTCTAAGAAACTAACTCCCTGTGTACTATACTCATATGATAACCTAATTCTGCAATCATTGTCATTCAGGTCTTCCATGAAAGCTTGTAATGAATGTACATCCCCAATCCATATGGAGGAGGATGTCATTGATGCACCCTTTCCAGCTCACCAAATAGAGTCTGGATTTATCATAGATGTCCTCCTCCACAAAGCCAATAATAAAATTGTGTTAAGTAACAAAGCCCAATGCTGGTGGTGTAAACCAACGTTTACCAAAGCTCTCAGCTTCCTACAAGACCGACCACAGTTGGGGAAGATCGGAAGAAAACCCTGCAAGTCAAGTGACTGGCCAAATGAGTTGAGCTTTGAGATCTAAACAGGAACAGGCGATGTAGTCCTTAACCACTTGCTTACTGGGCACTTAAACCCCCCTCCTGCCCAGACCAATTTTGAGCTTCCAGCGCTGTCGCACTTTGAATGACAATTGCACGGTCATACAACACTGTACCCAAATGAAATTTTTATCATTTTTTTCCCACAAATAGAGCTTTCTTTTGGTGGTATTTAATCACAGCTGGGGTTTTTATTTTTTGCTAAACAAACAAAAAAAGATGGAAAATTTTGAAAAAAAAAAAAATGATGTTTAATAGTTTGTTATAAAATTTTGCAAACAGGTAATTTTTCTCCTTCATTGATATGCACTAATGAGGCGGCACTGGTGGGCACGGATAGGCACAGTTAAGGCGGCACTGATGGGCACAGTTAAGGCGGCACTGATGGGCACAGATAAGGCGGCACTGATGGGGACAGATAAGGCGGCACAGATAGGGGGCACAGATAGGGCGGCACTGATGGGCACTGGTAGGTGACACTGATGGGCACTGATAGGTTGCACTGATGTGGGTGCTGATGGGTGGCACTGATGTGGGTGCTGATGGGTGGCACTGATGGGTGGCACTGATGGGCACTGATGGGTGGCACTGTGGGCACTGATGGGCGGCACTGTGGGCACTGATGGGTGGCGCTGATTGATGGCACTGTGGGCACTGATGGGTTAATCTGGTGGGCACTGGTAGGCAGCACTGCTGCCTATTGCTTTTTGTTATAAGATCGCCGTGATCGGGACTGATGTCCCGATCACGGCCGCCGGTGATCGGGTTTTTTTTTTCCTCCTCACGCTGTCAGCGCGAGGAGGAAAAACAGCCGATTACCGGCTCTGTTTACATCACATGATCAGCTGTCATTGGCTGACAGCTGATCATGTGGTAAGGGGTTGGGACCAACCCCTTACTCTGATCTGTGATCAGGCGAGTCTCATAGACTCGCTGATCACCGAGCGCGCCGCGCGCGCCCTGCAGGGGGCGCGCAGGCCGCTCGTGCACGGGACTACGTCAATGGACGTAGTCCCGGCAATTTAGATCCGCGCTGTTGCCGTCATTTGGCAATGGCCCGGATCTGAAGCAGTTAAAGTGAATAGAAACCACCTTATTATTTTCAGCCAAGGAAGCTGCCATCTTGGCCTCTGTTTAATTTTTAACTACCATGATGCTGCACATGTGATCAGTCATGACCCCAGCCTTTGGATGGTTTGACAGTTTGGTTGAGAGCACAATCAATGTGGCAGTTATATTATTATGATTATACAGGATTTATATAGCGCCAACAGTTTGCGCAGCGCTTTACAACATGAGGGCAGACAGTACAGTTACAATACAACTCAATACAGGAGGAATCAGAGGGTCCTGCTCATTAGATCTTACAATCTAGAAGGGAAGGTCAAGTGAAAAAAAAGGTAATAACTGTGGGGGATGAGCTGATGGAGAAAATAGACATGCAGCCTTGGGGTGTGAGTAGGATGGACTTCTCTGAAAATGAGGGTTATCAGGGGTAGTCTAAAAGCGAATAGAGTAGGAGATAAAATCGGACAGATATGCCGGAAATGTAACTTTTTTGAAACGGTTTAGTCTATGGGTTTCCTTCCGCTTTAAGGATTGCTAGCCAGGCACCATGTTATCTAGGCTGAGGGCTCAGGAGCAGTAACTTTTTAATATATGGAAAGCATGAGGATAGGTTCACAACTGCTGAGGAGCAGCGCATTAAAGCACAAGTATTTTTCTCACATTAACATGCACTGTGTAGGGTAGCCTGTTCAAAATGATTGGGCTGGCAAACACCTCAAAGTGCAGATATTGGACCTGAGCCTTTATGGACAGCTCAACACACGGTGCGTTGCATTGTGGTGGGGCACACCTCCATCGGCAAGGTGCGATGGGGTGCACCTCTGAATGAATGGCATCGCACCTTACATGTAGCTTACTGTGCCACCTATTGCGGTAATGCACAAAACAATGTTTCCCTAACACAATAAGGTGAATGGAGCTTTATTCAAGCCTATAACCTGATTTGGTAGCATCTACGTATACCCTACGGATTCATACGGAGTATGAATTTTTAAGGCCAATGCACTTTATGTACGGTCACCCTGAATATGCAATAAGTCTGTGGACACACAAGGAGAGGGGATTTTATAAATATGTACCGTACTTTAAGTAGATATCTTTCTGCAGCTAAAACAGCTCTGTGCATTTAGCTGTTCGGTTGCCCTTAAAATATATGTGCAGTCATTTTAGGCTGGCCCTACACCCATAAGTATCTGTTGCCGCGAAAAAATAAATAATATGTTCCTGTCATTATGTCAGGCCTAGAACAGGTATTCAGACTTTCCGTCTCTCCTACAAGAAAGAAAAAGCAAAATATATAATTAAGCTGTCATAATAGCATGCTCTAGATCCTCTTACCTTCAGCTGCTTTGTCTGCCCTGAATTTTATGTACATACATGAATCATTTTTACTCCAGTTTTGTAGACAGCTGGAAATTAAATTATATAAAAGGTGTACACATTCATCAAGGCACTATTGTATTCACATAATACATACAAAAAGAGCAGCGCTGTAACAAAAAAAAAAAAAAAAAAAAAAAAAAAAAAAAAGGTATATATGATATAACCAAATCAGATAGGTTGAATACTGGACCCAAAATTAAGATCAACTCCAAAGTTCTTATAAAAGTTCATAATAACCAGAGGTAAAAAAGTCCTATCCAAGATCAATTGCAGATAGTAGATATAGTGAGAAGCGTAGATAGGTGGGAATACAAATAAATCAATATGTCCTTCACCGCACCACTGTGGTATTGATAGGAATGCGCGCTTACCAAACGGCAAGCTTAAGGAAGCTTGCGACCTTAACCCGGTCGGGGCCTTTCAAGATGGGACCATCAAAGGAAAAACACACCACCTTCGCTTGGATTAAGCACGCTGTTCCCCAATTATCCAATAATCACTGTATTGTGGAGATGTGACCCCCTGGCTAGGGATTGACCTCCTCTCAGGTGCACTGTGCAGGGCTCAGTCAGATGGCTCCAGCTTGGTGGCTCTGGTTTTATCCTATAGTCTCCTCTCCATAGTCCACACGTCTGACTTCTCCCATGACCCCCATACTGACGGCACTCCCAGGCTTGACTCCTCTCCAGACTCCCCCTCAGGGACTGTAGACGTGATACAGGAGATGATCAGAGGCGTACGGTGATCACCGATCTCTCTTCTCCCCGGACTTCCCGATACTGTCGGGGAGTCTGGAGAGGAGTCAAGCCTGGTAGCGCCGTCAGGATGGGGGTCATGGGAGAAGTCAGACGTGTGGACTATGGAGAGGAGACTATAGGATAAAACCAGAGCCACCAAGCTGGAGCCATCTGACTGAGCCCTGCACAGTGCACCTGAGAGGAGGTCTATCCCTAGCCAGGGGGTCACATCTCCACAATACAGTGATTATTGGATAATTGGGGAACAGCGTGCTTAATCCAAGCGAAGGTGGTGTGTTTTTCCTTTGATGGTCCCATCTTGAAAGGCCCCAACCGGGTTAAGGTCGCAAGCTTCCTTAAGCTTGCCGTTTGGTAAGCGCGCATTCCTATCAATACCACAGTGGTGCGGTGAAGGACATATTGATTTATTTGTATTCCCACCTATCTACGCTTCTCACTATATCTACTATCTGCAATTGATCTTGGATAGGACTTTTTTACCTCTGGTTATTATGAACTTTTATAAGAACTTTGGAGTTAATCTTAATTTTGGGTCCAGTATTCAACCTATCTGATTTGGTTATATCATATATACCTTTTTTTTTGTCACAGCGCTGCTCTTTTTGTATGTATTATGTAATCTGTGTATCCCACTTTTAGCGGCTGCTTTTGTGTTTGGTTTTGATCATTGAATTGTCACTTTTTGTTTTTTCAATTTTTGTTTTTCTCAATATGTTTTGTATGCACCAATTTCCTTATACAGCGCGGTGATTTGTCCTTTCTTATTAACTATTGTATTCACAACTAAAATGGTGAAAACTTACACAAAGTGCATATACTGAGATCGTATTTGCGTTTCACTCTGTAAAAAAAAAAACAAAAAAAAAAAAAAAAAACACATGGAAGAAGAAGAAGAATGTACAGTTTATATGTAGAGATTTCTTCATTATAATAAATGTATATGGTTTTGGTCATTTTATTTTTTAAGACAACCATTTACAGAGCAAAGTACCTGAAAGCAGTATTAAACCCCCAAAAAAAATGTAATACATTGCAGCCTACCAACCATTAGATGTGGTGGCTGCACTAGTTTAAATTTTTTAGGCTTTTTTACCTGATGATTTGGCCAGTAACACTCCTCCTGTATTAAAGCTGAGTTCCGCTTAAAAAATAAAAAAATAAGTCAGCAGCTACAAATACTGCAGCTGCTGACTTTTAACAAATCGGACACTTACCTGTCCCAGGGTCCAGCGATGCGGGGGAACAAAGCCCCACTCTTCTCCCCCCTCCTCTCTGCGGTACTGGAATTGTCACGGTGGGCACCCAGCGCGCCATGACTGGCCAGGCAATCATCTGGGACCTGTGATGTGCCCCAGATGATTGCCGAGAGGGAGGGGGGAAAGAGGTGATCTCCCTTCCGGTGCCACGGTGCGCCAGGAGGAAGTAGGAGCTGGAAACCTCTAAAAAAAGAGGGTTTCCGCTCCCCCCCCCCAAAAAAAAAAATGACAAGCCAAATGTGGCATGTCAGGAAGTCACCTTCCCTTAAAGTGGAAGTTCCATTCTTGAGTGGAGCTCTGCTTTAAAGTGGTTGTAAACCCTTACAGACCACTTTCGCTACAGGTAAGCCTAGAAGAAGGCTTACCTGTAGCTACCCAAGATATCTCCTAAACCTACACGGTTTAGGAGATATCCCCTGTATTTGCATGTGCAGACGTCATCGGCACATGGGCACTAACACAAACTAAAGCAATGGCACGAGTGTGCCGTTACTTCAGCGAGTGTGCCGTTACCTTGCGCATGCATGGGAGTGACGTCGTCCCGGCTCTGGCCAATCACAGCACCGGAGCCACGATACCCAGAAGTAACCACTGGGAGTGATGTTGCTGGCCAGTGCTGTGTACGGGCACCGCAGCGAGGGCTACGATCTCAGGTGAGTATTCTATAGTGAGCTAATATGCTATGCATACTAGCACATTATGCCTTTCTCTTGCAGGTGTTTAGTTTTTTTTATTTATTTTTTTTTAATGGGTTTACAACCACTTTAAAAGGTGTCTTCATTCTGGATGAAGGAACACAGGGAGCACCTTTGGACAGCAGCATTGTCAGTCTAGGGGGAAGGGGAGCGTTAAATACACTAACAAACTGAAGCCATTATAATCAGTTACGTTTTTTTTCCCCATTATGGGATAAAGGTTTGACATAAATAAATAAATGCTAACCATTTCTAAGCCCTCCTGCCAGTGTTAAAAGGTTTGTCTTATCTCTGTAAATGAATACATCTGCAAGAGAGCTTGTTCTTGTCGGCTGGATCACCAGATGAAAAAAGAAGAAAGAAAGCCTAAAAAATAGAAAATGAATAAGCTGCAATATAAAAGTTTGCTTTTGGGTTTAATACTGCTTAACCACTTCAATACCCGCCTATAGTAATATGACGTCCGGGAATGGGATCGCCCATCCTGGGCGGGCGTCATATGATGTCCTCAGCTTCCCAGCGGTACAGGGGGTGGTCGCGTGCCGCGTCACCGAGGAGCCGATGCATGTGCCTGGCAGCCGCGATGTCCATCGGGCACCCGCGATTGATCGTGACAGAGCAGGAACGTGGATCTATGTGTGTAAACACATAGATCCACGTCCTGTCAGGGGAGAGGTGATAGATTGTGTGTTCCTAGTATATAGGAACAACGATCGGTCTCCTCCCCTAGTCAGTCACATCCCCTCACAGTTAGAATCACTCCCTAGGTAACACATTTAACACCCTTGATCGCCCCCTAGTGCTAACTCCTTCCCTGCCAGTAACATTTATACAGTAATCAGTGCATATTTATAGCACTGATCGCTGTATAAATGTCAATGGTCTCAAAATAGTGTCAAGAGTCCGATCTGCCCGCCACAATGTCGCAGTCACGATAAAAAACACAGATCACCGCCATTACTAGTAAAAATGGAAGGGGATGAAAATGCCCTGTATTGAAGTGGTTAAAGTGGTTTAGGAAAAAAACAAAACACACACACTCGAGCAGTTTTATCTGCTAAATAAACTGTATATTTGTACATCAGATGTATACAGCTCTGCCACACAAACACAGCACAGTCTGGTAGACCTGATTTTTCTCTGCTGACTCTAAGCAACACTTACAGGTCTCCTTGCCACCCGTCCTGTGACTTGGTATTGAAAGAAGAAGCGGCAGACTGAGGAGATAAACTCTCTGACACACTACTCTCTTCTGCTATCAATCAACGATTATAGACCTGCTTTGTTATGTGGTTTATATAGCTTTAAAGAGGAAGTAAACTTCCAACATAAAAATTTACCTATAGGTAAGCCTATAATAAGGCTTTCCCAGAAGTGTAAATATCTCCTAAACGTGGGCCGTTTAGGAGATATTTTCTGTACATGCAGTCAGTAACATCAATGACGCATGCACTCAGAAGGAAGGTGCCGTTCCTTCAGAGCCCTGTGCTGTGAATGGCTGCTCCCACGTGCAAGAGCAGGAGTGACATCATCGTGGCTCTGGCCAGTCACAGAGCCAGAGTCCACGAACCCGAAAGCAAGACAGGTGAAGATGAAAGCGGCATCCAGCGATGACGTTGCATCACAGGAATGCTTTGTTTTTAGGTAGGTTTCACATAATGTGCTAGTATGCGATGTCTTGTTAAACCGCTGTATGGTCTTGGCCATCGTGCTGCTACTCAGTTTCAGGGTCCTAGCAATCATCTTATAGCCTAGGCCATCAGTATGTAGAGCAACAATTCTTTTTTTCAGATCATGAGAGAGTTCTTTGCCATGAGGTGCCATGTAAAACTTCCAGTGACCAGTATGAGAGAGTGAGGAGCGATAACACCAAATTTACCACACCTGCTCCCCATTCACACCTTAAACCTTGTAACACTAACAAGTCACATGACACTGGGGAGGGAAAATGGCTAAAGTGTAATTTTTCGTCAGTGTTGTCACATGAAAAAAATATAATAAAATATTTACAAAAATGTGAGGTGTAATATATATATATATATATATATATAATAAATCCTTTAATTTCTGTTTTAATCTGACTGGGTTGTTTTACAGGTGAGGGTTTACATATAAATTCATGTCTATTTGTAAAATAAAGTCTGTAAATCAATGACTGAAATATTTTGTTATTATATTATATTTGTACAGTTTCATTTAAATTCACCAAAGAAAAAAAAACGAAAAAACTGATGATCAAAGTCTGTCTTTATTCATTAGTTGATTCACTGTGAGAAACTGATGAATAAAAAGGTAAGGATCATGAATATTTGACACCTACCAACCATCTGACAGCACAGAACTTGCTTAGAAAAGCATACATTTCAAAACTCGGCCTTGCCAAGATTTCCCAGCAAATGCCAAAGATGCCTCATTGTCATTGACTAAGATTTGATACTTGCTGCTCAACACACACACCATGGTAAGCAAGTACATTTTATATGCGATACCACACAGGAATGAAGACAAAAATACAGATCTGCACATTCCAACCATACTGTGTTGTGCTGATCCTCCCTAAGAAGGAAGAACGGGAGGGACAGAACTGAAGGGACAGCATGCACTTTGGAATATTAAAGTTATGCAAGGTCAATCAAAGCACTGCCAGCTGTTTATCAGAATAAATACAGCCTTGACAAATTTGGAGAAACTGTTGTTTCAAACCTTTGATACAAGTGTACACTCTCGAATCAATCCACAATATGTGTACAACATTACTTTATCTTGCATCACATTTTAGACATGCCAAAAGTAAAACTGCTACAAACAGTTGTTTTGAAGGACAGAACTTTCTATAAAATCTGATCATCTACTCCTGTGTGGCTAGCTTTAAAGCAATTAACAAAAAAAGACAAACAATATCTTGTAGGACTTGATCATCCATGACAAGCTTCACCGTGAACTTGTGCTTTACTCGTTTATTACCCCAGCTATCTTTTTGGCTAAAGAGAAGAAGCCCTGTATAAGCCCAAGTCTCTCGGTACCCAATGTGATTGTGCTGAGACAATTGCTGGCACTGTCCCATGCATCCATACACAGAAGTACTATATTTGCTCCCAGTGGTTTAATAGAATAGTGGAAGGAGCAAAAAGGAGGCAATTATGTTTTGCTGGGGTGGGAGTAAGCAACCCCTTGGCCTTGTCCTGCATAGACAAAGCACATGATTTATTTAGAGTATAACTAAAAAGCAAAAAACTTTTCTTCTTTTTTGTTTTGGATAGAGTGGAGAGTAAGGCTCAGTTACCACTAATGCAACTTGTTATGTGACTTTGAACACAGTCACACGACAAGTCACAGCCTATTCATTTCAATGGCACCCGTTCATAGTGGTGAGACCTAAAGTCGCAGAGACTTTGAAAACGGTTTAAAAAGTCAATAAATAGTGCCAACCTTAAAACCTTTTGTGAGTTATGTGGCAACTGCCTCTTTAAGTGACTTCCAGGTGGACAGGTAAGTGTCCTTAATTTAAAAGTCAGCAGCTGCAGTATTTGTAGCTGCTGACTTTTAATTTTTTTTTTTTTTTAGGCGGAACTCAGCTTTAAGGTGACTGCGTGGCCTAGCCAGTCTCCAGACCTTAATCCTACAGAAAATTTATAGAGGGAGCTGAAACTTCCAGTTGCCAAGCGACAGCCAAGAAATCTTAAGGATTCAGAGAAGATTTGTAAAGAAGAGTGGACCAAAATCCCTCCTGAGATGTGTGCAAACCTGGTAACCAACTAGGTTTCCCGCATCCAATTCGCATGACAGAAGAGTGTGACCGGCTCTCAAATCCCCGGGGCGGCTGCGGAGCGCATAGCAGAAGGGTCCTGTGCATCTTTGGCTCCAATTTGGATCTGAAACAGTGAACAGGGACGAACTGGACCCCCTTCTGTGCCCAGAGCCGCACATAGTGTGAACCCAGCCTTAGCGTGTATTTTTCCATGTGTTTTTTTGTGTATTTTCATGCTCATCTATAGACTTCACTGAGCTAGAAAAACACAGGTATATATGCATAAAATATCAGATATGCCTATATTACAAACGCAGTGCGCAGATGTGAACAGCCTCATTGGAAGCTATACATTATTCATCACATGCATTTTTAGGTGCTGCAAAACACATAAAAGCGCAAAAGGTGTGAACCAGGCCTGAGGCTTGTTCAAATCAGCGGCATTCGCCCAATGCAGTCCCCATGGCAAGAACAAGGCACTCTGTCCTATGGATACTGTTCAGATCAACACACTGACAAAAACCCTGACCCATTGCATTTTGAACAGCACGATCTGATGCACTATATAACATCGTGCTTCAGCTCATACGTATTACAGAACAGTTTAAAAAAAAAAAAAAAAAAAAAAAAGGACAACAAAAAGCAAGCACTACAGTGCCTTATCACAACGCAGTGCAGAGTTATGTGCTATGAATGAGAGCGAAAGCCTGCGTTTATTAATATAGTGCAGCCAGGGAGTGCAGTTGATTGGAGAACTGTGCAGGGGCATATCAGACCACTGGAGACCAGGACCAGAGATGTGTGTGGAGCAGAGGTCCGACTCACCAGCATGCTGTGAGCAAAAAGTACTTTAGCCCTTGCTGCAGCACACAGTGCAAAAAAAGAAGCCTATTTATTACTGTATATAAAGCCTGATTGCATTACAGTAATAAAGGCAGAAAGTTCAACTGGGCTTTATGCACGCTAAGCAATTTTACCCCCAACATGGCGGTAAATCACTGGCTTACCTATGACGCATTGAAACTGATTACAGCAAATTATTATCCTTCATTGGTGCTTCATACAAGCTTATAATATTGAAAAGTTAACCAGAATTGGCATTCATAAGCAATTGTGTTTCACTAAGACTTTTCAAAAGCTTAGATTAAAACCCAGGACATGCGTTACCTCCTCAGTCTACGCGGACATCGTTAACAAGCAGGTCACGTTGGCGCTGTATACACATACACCTTGGGGAGCAGAGGGAAAACAATAGCCAATCACTTTCTACTTGGCTATGTGTCGGGGACGATTCTATGCATCGAACCATCTCCGAGGACGAGAATGTCACCAGCGGGGGAGTAATGATGAACTCAGATGACTCTTTATATGCAGCCGCTGTAGAAGAACACTGAAAACAGCGGAGATAGAATGGTGATGAGGTAAAGGGCGATCTATAGGAGCAGTTCACCGCAGAACATCTACAAATGCAATGCCGTCTTTTCATTGGGATTTAAAGGCCATTGGCTATCTGTACAGACTCTGCCTATGAAAATTGTGCACACTTGACTACGTCGCGCTAATGTACGCTTGATAATGCGCATTATTTTGAGCAATAAAGCTGATGTATGATTTTCATAGCATAAAGTGGTCTAGCTAGAACCAATGTAAGTATGCATATCACATCCCTGAGTCAGCTGCAAATCAGTTGCTGCCAGTGATAACAACAGTTTTCCAGGCCTGTGCCTATTGTCTGTCCTTCTGCATAGTAAGCACAGGCAGTACCTCTTGGCATTGCCGCCATGATTACAAGGCATACTCTGGTTGGACGAGGTGGAGAAGTGGGTTGGTGACGTCACAATCTTCACCTTGTCCAATCAAAGAGCACCTTGGATTCACTGAAAAAACACAAGGCTTTCTTTGACCGCATAAGGTGATTATGATGATGTAACTACCCCACCAACTCCATCCTGTCCAACCAGAGAACATCTTATAATCCTTGAAAAAAAAAAAACCCACAAGGCTTTCTCTGAATGGGGCAATGCGGAGCTGGTGACCTCCTGTGGTTACTATGCAGAAGGGCAGCCGTTCGACACCAAACCAGGAAGACGGTTGCTATCACTGCAGTAGAGTTGGCTACCACAGTGATTTGTAGCTTACATAGGGATTGCTCAGGTAGAAGATATGCATTCTTCTATTGGTCTATTTTGGACCAAATTTAACAATGCTATAAAAATCATACCTAAAACTTTGCCTTTAAATGCACCAGAACTAACAAAAATGCTGTTATTGTTGCAATGTTGTAAGCTATGATTCTTGTGCCTTATTTCTTTGTATCTTTTATAATTTTTTTTTTTTTTATTAAAAGGGAAGAACAATGAGGTTAATTTTCTAAAACTGGGGCAGCTGTGCATGGTAGCCAATCAGCTTCTAACTTCATCTTGTTCTAATAAAGCGGTAGTAAACCGCATTTTTTTTTTTAATCCTACAAGACAAATGGCATAATGTGCTAGTATGCATTGCATACTAGCACATCATGAAATACTTACCTTAGAACCAAGCCTTCCAGCGGCATGCTGTCACCGCTAACAGGACTTCCAGCTTCATCCAGTCTTCCTTTCGGGTTCACATCCCCTGGCCGTCTAATTGGCCACACCCCAATTACATCAAAAAAAAAAAAAAAAAAAAAAAAAAAAGGAGAATTTGCTTCCACTTTAAGCTTTCACAATAAAACCTAAAAGCTGAAAATGAATGTGACTGCAATGCATGTAATGGGTGTTAGGACTTTGCAATGGTGTGAAACCAGGCTTAGAGAGATTTGAAGGCAAATTTAGAACGACTGAAACATGAAATGGACACATCAATTTGCCTATTCAGGGTAGAGTGACAGCATCTCTGTATAGCTGCCCCATCCTCACCCATCCAAGCTGCCTCCCCAATGCAGGAGGCAAATATCAAAGCCTACCTGAGCAGTGTTCAGGCCTGGCTATTGGCTGCACAGGTCCAAGCACTGGCACGTGGGCAAGGTCATATACTTCCTTATACCTAGTAGCCCCAATCCATAACAAATCAGATGGTAAAAAGTAGCATGGATTGGAGAGTCTGTACTGCTAGGGTGAGGTTTGCATACTTTATTGAAATGTCTCAAACTGACATCTCATTGCGTTCCATTGGGCTCAGCATGGTGTGAACTGGCCCCAGGTCATCCAGAAAATTGGTGAATTAATAGTAAAAATAGTTTCTTATTCAACAAGACTCCTGTGATGCAAGCTTGCACTAAGACACCGATTGGTTGACTGCTTTGAACATTGTAAACATTACTTAATTTAATTTTCGGTTTGATGATAAAACAATAGATTACTCTTGCTACAGCCAAGTCACATATCATGCATTTAATTCCGGTTTCCTTAATCAGCATCTAATCTTCTCACCGTACCACGCGGCACCCTATCTGTATTCAACAGATCTTTTCCAGCCGGTGCTCAGGAAGCATCATGCTTCATAAATCAGCTAGCAAAAATTGTGCCCAAGTTCTGTTTCCTCTTCTAAATACAGCATGGATCTGAACAAATCGCTGCAGCTTCATCACTTATGCATTCCCTGTTTAAAACCCAACTCTGGGAGACTTGAGATTTCTCCCTAGCAGTGCGGGCTCAGCCTTAAAGCGATAATAAACACAACACCAAAAATGTAAAATCTGCAGCTTATCAGTCAGATGCGGTTGTTGCATTTTTTTTTTTCTTTAGGCTTTTAGATTTCAGAAAATCATGGTCTTGTCTGCTTCGGTTCTGTAAATTAAGTGGTTGTAAATACTGAAGGCTTTATATCTTCATGCATTCTATGCATGAAAGTAAAAAAACCTTATGTGTGCTGTACCCCCCTCAGCCCCCCTAATACTTACCCGAGCCCCCTCTCGATCCAGCGATGTGCAAAGGATCCTCAGCTGTCCCGGCACTCCCTCTTCTCATTGACTGAGACAGCAGCGGAACCCATCGGTTCCCGTTGCTGTCAATCACAGCCAGTAAATCAATGAGGAGAGAGTGGGGGCGGGCCAAGCCATAGCTCTGTGTGCCTTATGGACGCATAGTGCAGGGCTTGGGAGTGAGCACACACCTGTGCCCCCATAGCAAGCAGCTTGCTAATGGGGGCACTGGTCAAGGAGCAGGAGGAGGAGCCAGGGGAACACACAGGTAAAACAAACTGTACTGAGCAGGTATTACAAGTTTGTTATTCTTTTGTTTTTTTTAAAAGCCAAACCTTGAATACCACTTTAACCTGTTGCTGCCTGCTTAACATGTGTGGCAGCAAAAGGGTGGGCTTTAACTCTTGCTCCCTACGTTTTAGGATTCCTCCCACAGATTCCCAAATCACTTCAGAATACAGTAGTGATGTAGGAGTCGATGTGATGAAACGCTGATTGCAACGAGTGAACCATAATATGACATTTTAAGAAGTGTTGAATTTTGAGGACTCTTCAGGTTGGCGATTTCTCCTCACTACAACTGTATTCGGGGGGACAGGCATCTGCAGAAAGGAGTATTTTGTTTCCCATTTTCAAGGGCTAAATTAGAAACTTTATTTTAGCAACAGATGTGCTGTAAAGTATATATATATATATATATATATATATATATATATATATATATATATATATATATATATATATATATACATATACACATACACACACACACACTTCTCTTTTAAGGCATTACAACCACTTTAAGCACCCCTGCCAGTGTTAAGTGCTCTGTCTCATCCATGTAAAATGGATACATTCTGCTGCAGAGCTTGTGCTTTTTGCAAACAGAAGACTTGCTGGCCAGATCACCAGATGAAAACAAAAGAAAGAAAAAAAAAAAAAAAAAACTAAATACAGCCATCACATCCATGTTTTTGAAAGCTGCAATATAATAAATGTTTGCATTCAGGTTTATTCCCTTTTTAAGGGAAGGGAAGTGCAGGCACTTCAAGGTATAGAATAGTTTCCCTTTAAATTCTCTACCCAAACCCAGAATCACTTATTATGCAAATAGTGACTATTTAGCATGTTAAATCCATAAATTACCTGGCAGGGCAGGTTCCCAATTACTGGAACTTTCCAAGTAAGCACAGACTGCAGCAGACTACCCAGCTCTCCCAGGAGGTGTTGAAGGATAAGATGACAGAACATGGATAATGTGGTCTCCTCCTCTCTGCGGAGTACCTGACTTATTCCCCCAGGACAAGCTAGCATGCAGCCAAGGCCGGCCTCATCACCACCTCCAGCACCACCTGACCCGACAGGAGATAGGAACGCTTCAATGGCAAGGGGCATTACCATGGCAACAGCAACCCTCCACCTCCGCCAGACTGATAGGCAGCCAGCCAGATTCCTCTTTCACCATCCCTTAGCTAGGTCACAATGCAAACCCAGCCTCTGTCAGCACTGACAAGCTCAGAATAGCAAGTTTATTTCCTGTACCGTTGCCAGTTTGGGTTTCCATTCAAAACTATCAACAGCACGGATCACAAGGACTGGCGCTATATTAGGCCAGAAGAACTACAAAACCACTGGACCGCCACAAATTTAAGAGGCGTATACATAGGTTAAAAAAAAAACAAAAAAACAAAAAAAAACCCTGCATCTCTTGCCGACCACACAACTCATGTTTCCTGACGCCTTCATGGCAGCACACACTGGGTTGTGACTCCGCCCCCACAACCTGACAGGATTGGTCTATCTATAAAAGTTGAAGAGAGAGGACCCCCACCATTCTCTTTTTTATCCTCACCTGACAAGATGGTTGGACATCGCAAGAGCCTCTTACCGCATCACCCCAGCAGGTTCAAGCCTCTCCTGTTTGGAAGTCCCTCTTGTACAGTCTCTAAAGGAGCTTCTATGGAGGGAGCCCCCACTCTGGTGGTCTCAGGGGCAGCATCGTGGATCATCTGGCACATAGTAGGCTTTAAAGAAGCTGAAGCATTGCAGTGGTCTCCACTTCTTTTTCTTTTTCTATTTTTTCCTAATCCTTTCTCCCTCTGGTACCTGTAGTCCCACAGCGCTCTAGGCATGCATGATGGCCGCCGGCGCGTCCCGCTCCGCATTGCGCATGCGCGGGAGAATCGAATAGAGACAGCCTTCACGTTTGCCAGCTTCCAACATGGCGCCGGAGCCGTCACGGCGCTTCTGCGCATGCGCGAAGCGTCATTTTTGGCGCGACGGCGGCGCCATCATTTAAAAAAGGGCTCTGGCTTTTCAAATACAGCAGTTTGCTATTCTGCACGTTTTGGCTGACTCTTCTGGCATCCTGAAACTGAAATTCCCTCTGGAAACTGGTAAGTCATTTGATCCTTCCTGATTCATCGTTACAAGGGTATTTTTTATTTAAAAAAAAAAAATAAATAAAAAAATAATTAAATAAAAAAAAAAAAAAAAAAGAGAAGAAATAAGAAAAAATATTATTATTATCTTGGCATAGATATATATATGTATATTTTTGTTTTCCTCTTTAACCCATTCCAGACCTTTATTTCTGCCTACATTCTTCTTCTCTGCTCATGGAGACCACTGCCCAAGCAGACCACCCACGTCCTGTAAGGTAAGGGGCTGTCCATATGGTAAGTATTGAAGAGAGAAAAAATGAGCGCACATCTTCTGACAAGACCTCTTCTATCAGTCCGTCCAGGTCTAATTCAAGACGCAGGGAGAAGTCAAGCCATGCCTCAAGCAGAAGATCCCGCAGAAGCCGATCACGCTCCTCATCTCGTCACAGGCACTCTCACCGCAGCCATTCTCGCCATGGCCATTCACGCCACAGTCGTTCGACGTAGCCGATCTCATAGAAGATCGCCTTCATCACGTTGCAAGCAAACCCAGCACACCCGTCCTGCAGCAAATTGCTGCTGGGTATGTGGCGCCACGGCTTTGCCAGATAAATTAGCATGTCGCTCGTGCTTCAATGAAGCTACGAAGGATAGAGAATCGGACGTCAGAGAAGTAACTGACCTGATTCGGGAATCAGTCAGAGAATCTATAATGGAGTCAACTGCACCCCTGCCGGCCAGGTCAGAACCAGGTACCTCCATGGCTCCTCCTCGCTCAGCAATCGAAGTAAGGGCAGATCCAGAATCCCCTTCAGAGAACGAAGACTCGGAAGTGCCAACAGGTTTTGACTTCACCTTGGTCGAACCATTTGCAAAATCTGTCAAAGAGGCCATAGGTTGGGAAGAATCTGAGGAAACACCCCAAAAAACGCGGAAATATTTTCCGAACCTGAAAAGGGATCCAGAAACCTTCCCTTTCATCGATGAATTAAATGATTTGATCAAAGATGAATGGGAGAGAGCCGACAAGAGGCCTAACCTAAACAACAGACTTGCAAAAATGTACCCTTTAAGAGAACCTAAGGTCTCCTTAATTAATGCCCCGGTTGTGGATGTCTCTTTGATGCGTTTGGCAAGGCATGTCACCCTACCCATTGAAGATGCCGTCTCCTTCCGTGATGTCCTAGATCGGAAAATAGACCTAGAACTCAAAAAAGCCTACTCCACAGCAGGGGGCGCTTGCAGACCAGCAGTCACCACAGCAGCAGTTGGTAGAGCCATTTCAGGCTGGACTGTCAATATTGAAAAATCTCTTCAGGGAGAGATAGACTTGGAGAAAGTAATTACGTCTCTACAGGAACTTAAATTAGCAGGCGATTTTATCGCAGAAGCCTCCGTGGACATTATTAGGTGCTCGGCCCGGGCAATGTTAGCCTCGGTTATGGCAAGACGAGCTCTGTGGCTAAAACCCTGGGTAGCAGACGCAGCATCAAAAACAAATTGGTGCAGAATTCCCTACGATGGTTCAAACCTCTTCGGCTCCAAATTAGATACGGCAATTTCCAAGGTGACAGGGGGAAAATCTGGGCTCATTCCCTCTGACAGGAGACCAAAGAGACCAAGAGGTCCCGTTTACAAAGGTAACCTTCCAGAAAGGTACAGAGAAGCAAAAACATACAGACCAGGCAGGGAGTTTAAAAGAAACTGGAAGAACACACAGTCTTCTTTCCTGAGGATGCGAAAAACCAAGGCCACCCCTAACGAACAACAGAAGTCCTTTTGAAGGTACGCCCGCCCATCCCCCGAGGGTGGGCGCCAGACTAAAAAGATTCACACAAATATGGTCAGAAAACATCAGGGATCATTGGACCATTTCTACAATCAAGTACGGTCACAGGTGGAGATTCCTGAACAAGATCCCCAGAAACCATTTTTTGCCAACCAAACTCCCGGCTTTTCAACAAAAGAGAAGAATCCTTCTGCAATACATAATGGAGCTAAAACAAAAGGAGGCAATTTTGGAGGTTCCACTATGTCAAAGAGGCAGAGGTTTCTACTCCCCTCTGTTTTTAGTAAAAAAGAAAACGGGGGATTTACGACCAGTGCTGGACTTAAAAAGACTAAACAAAAATATCAAGTTAGAAACCTTCAAGATGGAGAGCCTACAGTCCATACAATTAGCGGTGAATCTAGAAGATTGGATGCTATCCATAGACTTATCAGACGCCTATCTCCACATCCCAATACATCCTGCTTTTCAAAGATTTCTCCGCTTTTCAATCAATCAACACCACTTCCAGTTCCAGTGCCTACCCTTCGGCATCTCATCAGCTCCCAGAACCTTCACCAAGGTTCTTCTGCCTCTCATCGCATACCTCAGAGAAAGAGGTCTGAGAGTACATCATTATCTGGACGATATACTTCTTCTAGCAGAAAGTCGCCAGGTCTTGATACAACACCGAGAGATTCTACTATCAACTCTGCAAAACTTTGGTTGGCTGGTGAACTGGCAGAAGAGCAAGCTTCAGCCCACTTAGAAGATGATTTTTCTCGGTGCGGAGCTAGACACCATCCTGAACAGAGTACAGCTTCCTCAGGAGAAAATCATGCCTCTAATTCAGAAAGTTCAGAGGCTAATCTCGGTCACACACTTGCCAGCCAGAGTATGTATGAGCATCCTGGGCTCCATGTCTGCGACTCTGCCCATGATTCAGTGGTCCCAATGGCACACAAGAATCTTGCAGAATTCTTTTCTGAGGCAGTGGAATGGAGTATCAATGCTTCAGAAGATCTACATACACAGGTGTGTGAAACAATCAATGTGGTGGTGGACACGACCCAGGAATCTCAAGAGATACAAATCTCTAGTTTCTCCACAGCCAGAAGTGGTCACTTCAGATGCCAGCCAGCTAGGATGGGGAGCTCATTACCAAGATCTAGCAGCACAAGGGCAATGGAAGTTTCAAGCCCAGGGGATAGTATCCAACATACTAGAGCTCAGAGCGGCTTTCCAGGCACTTCTAGCCTTCACTCCATACCTGATAGGGAAGAATGTGGTGATACGGATGGACAACAGAGTCGCTGTGACATATATCCAGAGGCAAGGGGGTACGAGGAGTCGCACTCTGATGCAGGAGGTACGCCCTATCATGGAGTGGGCTCAAGTACACCTAATAGACCTGAAAGCGGTATATGTCCCAGCAGCCCAGAACATGCTGGCCGACTATTTGAGCAGGGAGCTTCTCTCCAACAACGAGTGGTCATTGAGCCAACGGGCATTTTCCCTTCTTGCAACAACTTGGGGAACACCAGAAATCGACCTAGCAGCCACACCTGCAAATGCCAAATGTCGGAGATTCCTGTCAAGAGCAGCCTTCCCATCAGCCGAAGGGATGGATTGTCTAACCCATCCGTGGAATTTCAAGCTGGGTTACATTTTTCCCCCAGTACCCTTAATTGCGAGGTTCCTATCCAGGCTTCGGAAATCATCGGCAACTGTAATAGCCATAATTCCTTTCTGGCCGAGGAGGCCGTGGTTCACAACCCTACTACAACTCAGCCTACAACAACCATTTCCTCTCCCAGTAACATCGGACCTTCTGTCCCAGGGTCAATTTCTACATCCAGCTCCAGAGAAGTTACATCTGACAGCATGGAAATTGAAAGGACTCGGCTGTTAGAGCAGGGATGCTCACAGGAGGTCATTTCTACTCTTCTTCAAGCTAGAAGAAGCACCACCAACAGGACCTACTCACAAGTATGGAATAGGTTTTGTTCTCTGGCTCAACAAAAAAAATGGAACCCAGTATCACCAGAACCTCCTCAAGTTCTAGAATTTCTTCAGTTAGGTATTACCAAAGGCTTAAGCTCTAGTACCCTTAAAGTCCAGATTTCGGCTCTTTCAGCTAAAACAGGCATTAGATGGGCACTACATCCTCTAGTGATTCAGTTCATGAGAGCCTGCTTAAAAATCAGACCTCCAAAAAAACCCACATTTCCACCATGGAATCTCTCTACAGTACTCGATGCATTATCCAAACCTCCTTTTTGGCCGACTGAGACAATTTCACTTTGGAACCTGACTCTGAAGGTAACCTTCCTTATCGCCATTACATCTGCGAGAAGAGTTTCAGAACTTAAAGCATTACTTATAACAGAACCTTACCTAGTCTTCTATCCCGATAGAGTGGTGTTGAGGCCTTCAGAACGTTTCACTCCCAAGGTATCATCTTTTCATTATAATCAAGATATCAACCTTCCATCCTTTATTAATAACCAAGGGGAACCGCATGCATTGGACGTTAAAACTATCATTTCCAGCTATTTGGAAGCTACAGCCTCTTTCAGAAAATCAGATACTCTTCTCATAATTCCTCACGGTCCTAGGAAAGGTCATCCAGCAACTTCCCGAACAATCGCATCCTGGCTAGTCAACACCATTAAAAAGACATATTCATCTCAGCAGCTAGCCATCCCAGAAGGCATCAAGGCACACTCAACCAGGGCAGTGGCAACTTCATGGGCAGCATATTGCAGAGTTTCACCGGAAACGATCTGTAAGGCAGCTACCTGGTCGTCAAGGCATACGTTTACTTCTCACTATAAAATTGACTCTGCACAACTAACTACAGCGGACTTTGGCAGAGCCATTATTACAGCCAATTCCTCAGCTCTTTAGAATAATAAACTTTAATTTGCACCCTCCCGACTGGCGAGTTATTTCCCAGTGTGTGCTGCCATGAAGGCGTCAGGAGGACGGAAAATTGTATACTCACCTTTCCGTAATTTTCCTTTCCTGACGCATCTTCATGGCAGCACACAGATTCCCACCCTGTTTTTAAATGATATATACAGAGAATGGTGGGGGTCCTCTCTCTTCAACTTTTATAGATAGACCAATCCTGTCAGGTTGTGGGGGCGGAGTCACAACCCAGTGTGTGCTGCCATGAAGATGCGTCAGGAAAGGAAAATTACGGAAAGGTGAGTATACAATTTTCCGTCGTGTGACAGCGGGGAGGGTGGGCCTGAATGCCCACGTGGCATATATGCGTCCATGGCGGCTAAAGGTTCTGTGCTGAGAGTGCAGTCACTGTGTGTTCCCAGCCTGGCAAATGTCACAGATAGCTTCCGATCTCTGATCAGGAGCCAGCGGGATGGGCAATGAATACAGAAAATAAGAGTCCAAACACAGTAAATGAAGTGCAATAAAGCCCGATATATAAAATCTCATACGCTTTAACATGTTGATAGGATTTCAAAACCGGTTTTCACTCATTTACACTAATTCTGCGTGGTAACATGCATTACTACTTTGTGTTGCCATCCATTCTAAACAGCACTCCAACACACTAAAGGCACTGCTGCTGGTAAACGGACATTGAGGAACAATTGGGCATTTTTTTCAACTGCTCCTGAACTCTCCTCTGTTATCTTATCAGTACGTGTACACAGGGTCATTTATAGTCATTTCTAGGCAGTTGCGTTTAGACCCCTTCCACACTGGGGCGTTTTTCAGGTGCTTTAGCGTTAAAAAAAGCGCCTGTAAATCACCTGAAAGAAGCCTCATCTGCAATCCCAATGTGAAAGCCCGAATGCTTTCACACTGGGGCGCTGCGCTGGCAGGGCGTCAAAAAAAGTCCTGCAAGCAGCTTCTTTGCAGCGCTTTCATGTTTTTGCCACCGGGCAGGGTGTGCCGATGGCCGAGCCCTTTCACACTGCCAGCGCCCGAAAAACGCCCCAGTGTGAAAGGGGTCTCAAGCGGCTCGGGCTTTCACATTGGGATTGCAGATGAGGCTTCTTTCAGGTGCTTTACAGGCGCCTGAAAAACGCCCCAGTGTGAAAGCAGTAAGAGGCTTTTTTTTTAACCCAAAAAAAAAAAAAAAATGCGTTCAGAAGCAATGTTTAGAGGCATTTCAAAACGCGGCCAAACGTGGCTACTCGCGTTTTCGTCTAGTAGCGCTTTTAAAGGAACATTATATATCTGAAACATTTTATTTATTACTTTTGAGCCTGGAAAATGCTAAAAACACACCAAAAACTCAATTATCACTATATGCAATCTTGATATATAATGTGATATTCCCCTCATCAAACAATTATGCCGTACAATACACAACTTGCATTACTCGACGCTGAAGTTGAATCGGAATTTCACTCACCTGTCAACCATTGAGAATTTGCGAGAGAAAGTTAAAGGTGGCAATTGACATGCGTGTAAAATGGAAAAATTTCTCTGCGTAATTATGCAGCTGAACATACATATTAGAAAAAGATCCTGTGGACATGCGTTGAGCCATCAATGGATATGTCAAGTAGCGAGGAACTCTGGTCCTCTCACGCAATTTTCTACATCTTTGGAGCTTCGGCAAAAGCAACATCAGGAGCATTTCCTCACACATTTCCTCACACATGCTTATCATGGGATCCATATTAACAAACCAACCAAAAAATAACATCTAGCTACAAGCACACTGCTTTCTCAGCTGCTACTCACACTGTTCTCTCACTGAATGGCTGAAATAGTTAATAAATACTTGTTTTTAGTGCTTTCTAATCATTTGGGAGGGTCTCCTGAGGTTATCTTTAGTAAACGCAAACGCGGCTAAACGCCGCTAAACACACGTTTTTAAACGTGGATTACTAGCTGTGATGTTCCAGCGTTCAGGAGAGGTTGAGAAAACGTCCCGTGTACATGAAGGCAACTCAACTGTTTTGCAGTGTGCTGTAATGCATATTATTGCATTATGTTCCAAAAAAGGATAAGGTTTGTTTTTCGAAATGTTAGAAGCGCATTCTTTTTAAAGGATAAGTTCACCTTTCATAACATGTTACACCCATATTCAGGGTGTAACACTTTACGAACAGACTACCCCCCGCTCTCCCCTAGATCGCCACTCTTCCAGCTAGAGGGGATCTTCTCCTCCCTGCTAGCTGTCACAATTTAAAAGAAATACGACTGAAATGCGATTCAAGGTGAATTGCATGTCACAGAGTAGCATTGCAGCGGCTGAACGGCATTCAGAAGGCGCTACAGCCCAGTCCTGAATGCCTGTTTTTTGGGGTTTTTGTTATCCGAGCAGAAATTTTACATTGCAGTGTGGCCCTATTGAACTCAATGGAGAAGTTGGACAGGAGGTGCCGCCTGCGCACCCAGAGTTAAAAATGCCGTGGCCTTGAGGCAACGCTTTGCAGCCATGGCCTTGAGGCAACGCTTTGCAGCCATGGCCTTGAGGCAACGCTTTGCAGCCATGGCCTTGAGGCAACGCTTTGCAGCCATGGCCTTGAGGCAACGCTTTGCAGCCATGGCATTCATACAGCCCTGTCCAGCTGTAGAGTTACAATGCAGGTGGATGGCCAAAGTCGGTAAAACCGCGGCTTAGAAGCTGTTTTTTACAACTCCCAGCTGCCTGTCTGAAAGAGTCCATAGTCATAATCGTTAGCAAGGCGCCTAATGCACTTGCACGAACGCAGCGCAACATTGTAAACCCAGCCTTAAGCAATCTACTGAAACAATTTAATTGTCTGTAGTTGGTGACCTTAGTCTTTCTGGTCATTTTTGTTATTGAAAATCTGCCATCTGTGGTTTCATTTGTTTCTTGGTTTTGAATTACCAAACAATCAAAACTGGAGCGAAAATCAATTGAAAACCACAACAGCTCCAGCCAAAAGTATTTTCAGAAATTCACTATACTGAAGCCATAAAGTCTACTTAGACTTCAATAATTTGATTTCAATCCACTGCAGCCTTGGTTATCCAAGCTCTCCTCCTAGGGGGGAGGGAACAGACTCTGGTCTATGATTATACTGTATATAATGTAATGTCTTCTCTGGGTCAGGAATAATCCTACAAAGGGTGAGAACGTCTGCATGGTATATTTGCATTAGCCCAACACACTGGGATCTATTTATAAAAATTGTTTATAAACGGACACAAGCATTTGTCCATTCTTGACAAATTAGTCCAAACTTTTCTTAGTAGAGTGATTTCCTATAATCATCAGCTCCATCTAGTGGCAAGAATGTGGTATTTTTCATGAATGAGGGATTTGAATAAAGAATACAGCATTACGGCCACTAGATGGAGACGTAGAAAGTCACTGTATTAAGAAAAGTGCATCCAGACATCCTCAAAAAAGGGAAATGCTTGTCCCATTCATCTAATTGTTATAAAAATAGACTCCCCACTAAGTCAGGTATTATAAATTACCAAACATGTGGAGTGGGAATACAGCAATTGAATGCAATGCTGCGAGCCATGGGTCAGGATGCAATTTAACCTCAACTACAGGGGCAGACACCAAGAACTGTCCATGTGCTTGTCCCAATCTGACAGGCATGCAGGTGAGCGGCCCCAAATGCACACAGTTTGTGCTGTTAGGGCCACTTACCCACACCCCTGTCAAATTGGGAGAAGTGGCTGCATTTGTGCAGCTGCTGTATCCCCATAGACTTGAATGGGCTGCCTGCATGCAGCACCTGGGGCTTAAAGTGGTTATAAAGGCAGAAGTTTTTTTTTATCCTAATGCATTCTATGCAATAACAGAAAACCCTTCTGTGTGCTGCAGCTCCCCTAATACTTACCTGAGCCCCATCTGTATCCAGCAATGTGCACGACTGCCTCGGCCGTCCAGGACTCTCCATCCCGATTGGCTGAGACACAGCAGCGGCGCCATTTCTTTCATCTAGGGCCGAATTAGGGTTGCCATCATCCCTGTTTTGTTGTACATAAGCAATCTCTGAATTGGGACTTTCTTAAAGGCAACCAGACAAAAACAATATATAATAAAAAAGTCTGATTTATTGAAACACGAATAAAAAATTCCCACATGGGACAATTAAAAACAATTTTGTATACAAAACATGGAAATGGGAAGTGGTGATACCCAAACTCATAAGCTGACTGTACTACAGCAATGACATGGATTGGGTACTGTATCCAATGACGTTTCGATTATCTTCTTCAGGGATATGAATCACCACTCTGAAATCAGAGAATTCTACCATAATATAAATGCATGTTATATTATGGTAGAATTCTCTGATTTCATAGTGGTGATTCATATCCCTGAAGATAATTGAAACATTGTTGGATACAGGATCCATGTCATTGCTGTAGTACAGTCAGCTTATGAGTTTGGGTATCACCACTTCCCATTTCCATGTTTTGTATACAAAATTGTTTTTAATTCCCCCATGTGGGAATTTTTTATTCGTGTTTCAATAAATCAGACTTTTTTATTATATATTGTTTTTGTCTGGTTGCCTTTAAGAAAGTCCCAATTCAGAGATTGCCTATGTACAACAGCAGTGACTGCTGTCAAAGTCAGTTAGACATTCAGGAGAGAGATGGGGGTTGGGCCGAACCGCGGCTCAGTGTCTAAATGGACACACAGAGTAGCGGTTCGGGTGCCCCCATAGCAAGCTGCTTGCTTTGGGGACACTAGACAGGAGGGAGGGGCCAGGAGCACTGAAGAGGGACCAGAGAAAAGGAGGATCTGGACTGCCCTGTGCAAAACAAATTTCACAGGAGCAGGTAAGTATATCATGTTTGTTATTTTTAAAGAAAAAAAAAAAAAAACAAAAAAAAAAACACACACGACAATTTAGTATCGCTTTAAGCCGCATCAACATGTGGCCAATTCACGGATTATGGGCCTTAGCACCCGTGTAAATAAGGCCTAAGCCATGGCATTGAAAGGTTTAAAACACAGCTACCAAGAATTAGGGCTCTTTCACACAGACGTGTCCATGTCCGGAGCCCGCTCTGCTCAGCGGGGATCGCTCCATCGATCCCCGCTGAGCAGGCAGATGACAGGTCTGTCTCTGCACACTGTGCAGGGACGGACCTGTCAGAGTGCTGCTCCCCCCTATGGGGGGGATCGGATGAAGACGGACCATAGAGTCTGTCATCATCTGATCCGATGACGGATGGAAAAATAGGTCTTTCCTCCGTCACACTTTTTTGGATCAGAGCAGGTCGGATGTCAGCGGACATGTCACCGCTGACATCTCTCCCTCCATAGACCTCCATGGAGTGTCCGTTCAGGTCCGCCTAAAAAACTGACAGGCGGACCTAAACGGTCCGCCCGTGTGAAAGGGGCCTTAAAGTGGTGGTAAACCCTTCCATATAGACCAGTGGTTCTCAACTCCAGTCCTCGGGACCCACCAACAGGCCAGATTTTAAGTATTACCTTGGGGAGTTGCAGACTAGAATACTGCAATCACTGAGCAGCAAGTGATATCACCTGTAATGTATTTCAGCTATCTTTCAAACCTGGCCTGTTGGTGGGTCCTGAGGACTGGAGTTGAGAACCACTGATATAGACAGTGAAGGAACTGGCCTCAGATGATACAGAGAGATGAAACAAATCACCCTACATAAGTTATACCTGCCTGTGGTCTTCTCTGTATCCATTCAAAGTGCAGAATTTATAAAACTTGTCTGAGCTGTCAGAAAAAAGGAGGCGGAGAGCTGAAATTGCACTTTGCAGAGCTCAATGAGAAGAGGTCTGAGAGCTAATTGGAGGGAAGAGACACAACCCCCTTCACACAGGAACAGAGCTGAGGCTGTCAATCTGCTGGAGTCCCTGCCCCGGTCACCTTTTTTCTCTTGGTGTCAGGGAAACGTGCCAAAAGTGATTCATGCTAATAGAGAACAAAAGCAGCAGCAGACAGAAATGACACTTAGTGCTCCTAATTGAGACAAGTACACACTATACAGAGATATGCTTTGTTCATATTTAATGTATGAAGTTTAAAACCACTTTAAAAATAACTGCAAAACACCACTGATAAAAGATAACAATCAAATGTACAACATGCCAAATGGTGAAAGGCAATACGTTTGAGAAAAAAAAAAAAAAACTTAATAAGGCAACTTCTAAAAAGTACTGCATGGGGTTAAGCTGAAAAATGACAAAGTCTGTGTAATTGTAGAAAGTAGGGTGGTTGCAGGAGATAATGATCATAGCCCAGGGCTAGGGAAGGGTTTTAGTAAAAAGAACTTTATCACTTCTGTGAAAACCAGATTATCTTGTCTGTGCCTGTGAAGAGTGTGCAAAAAGGAAGGCGCAATCCAAACATAGTAGACCATTGTGTATCAGATTGATCAATGTAAACTGGTTAGGAACAACAAAAAGCCTCATTGACAATTTAACCAGCTATATAGCATTTCGAATGCAATGCATGTGATTCTCATTACATTATTAGCCGAGAGGTGTATAGTTATGACATAAGATACCATAGACATAAGGCAATTCGTTGCCCAGCCCAGCCAATGATGGGCAGTTTAGGAGAATAAATGAATGCCTTTGTACCTATTCTAACTGATCTCTTCACCAAAAAAATAAAAATAAATAATAATCCAGGATAAATCTTCCTAAATAATCACTACTGTTCATTAAACATGCATGCTTGCCTTCTGTGATTATGCCACAATCCTTCTATGGAAAAATCTGTGCAGCAGTCATAAGCTCTGACTATGGTGGTCACATCTAATGTATTAGGCTGACCACAAAAAGTCCTGTATATTCACACAGCTGACCTGATCTGTTGTGTGTTGCTAAATAATCACACCAGGCAGAGATCAAAATGTAGACTTTCCATTATGGAGATTAGTCCACATTTGTAAGTACAAATGATTCCAGTGACGGGTACTGTTAGTCCCCTTACACAGGGGAACCAGTCTCCTATTGCTCAGTTGGGGATCACTCCACCGATTCCCGCTGAGCAGGTAGATGACAGGTCCATCTCCACTCACTGTGCAGAGCAGAGACAGACAAAGTCCCACTCTCTTCTATGGATAGATTGGGTTTTCATTCAGTTTTCATCCGATCCACCACACAGACGCAAAACAGGACCACTATCCGTCTGGATCGGATAAGATAGCAGCGGAGGTCAGCAGACATGTCACTGCTGACACCTGCCGATCCCTGTGATCTGACAGCGGCTTCTCCTCCTCCCAATCTGCGGCTTTAAGCTGCTTTATTGAAAGCCACACAGGGAGATCGGTGATCGTAATTCCTCCCACCGCCGCACTGATCGTCCCTGACTGTCCCCTGTATCCTTCCTCCGGTCCCCTTTTATGTCCTCCTCTGTGTTCGCCATGTGCTCCGGTCTGGTCCCCCTCCATGTCCTCCTCCCAGTACTTCTCCGGTTCCCCTGGTGTGCTCCTACCTTTGCTCCTCTGGTTTCCCCCGTGTCCTCCTCGGTGCGCTCCTCTGTCCCCGCTCCTCCGTCCCGTTCCCCCCCCCGCGTGCTCCTCCGCCCTCCCCTCCCAGATCTGTCAGGATGGAGAGCGGAGGAAGGAGCTGGTATATATGTAATTTACCGGCTCCTTTCTTTTCCGAATGGATGGAATGCTTCTGTTTATGAATGGAGAGGAGCCCCTATCTCCTGTCTATTCATCTCCAGTGCAGCTGAGGTTGCAGAGAAAGGGACTGGGGAATATCTGTCCTCAGTCCGTTTCCCAGTCTCAAAGGGGAGATGTCAGGGGTCTATTTAGAACCCTGACATCTCACCAAAGCACCCCCCCCAATAGGGTTGATTAAAAATAAAATGTAATAAAGAAATATATATATATATATATATTTGTAAAATAGTAAAAAGATAAATAAATAAAACTACTGACAGTCCACATCTCATCAGTGCCACATATTAGTGCCACTGTAACATGACATAAAAAAAAATATATTAAAAAAAAAAAGTATTGGTATCGGCGAGTACTTGGGGGGGGGGGGGGGGAGCATTGGTACTTGTACTCAGTCTTAAAAAAGTGGTATCGGTGCAACCCTAGTATAGAGTGCCCCTATAGCAAGCTAAAAAGGACTTCTGCCTTTACAATCACTCACTTCATGCCCAGGACTACATGTCCCATGAGGCGTTGCTGTTCACACATTCACAAGCTCTCAGACACTTACATGTATGGCTGGTGTACTGAGCTGTATGTGTGCTGCACTGTATTTCCTGATATGTAAACAAATAATGCATTCTGTATGCAGGCCAACTAATTGGCTGACCGATTGATTATGAAAATAGTTGACAACTATTTTCATAATCAATTAGTTGTTGATTGATTTATAAGTGGTTTCCGCCCTAGACAATTGCGCACTTACAACCTTGTGATGAGTTTGGGGAATAGCCTTTTTTTGATCCAGGAGGACTGCAAACCCTTGTATACAAAATTCCAATCCATAGACATGGTGTGATCAGTTTGGAGCAGAGGAAGTCAAGTGATCTGCACAAAGCCCTGACCTCAACCCTACTGAACACCTTTGGGGAGAATAGGAATGCAGAGCGCAAGCCAAGGCAGGTCTTCTCGTTCAATACAGTACCTGATTTCAGAGGCCAAGTTTGCTGCAAAAGAGGGAGAGCGGGGCAACTCCAGATCAATAGCTTTGGAATGGGGTGTCCAGCAAGCTCACAAAGGTGTGATGGTCAGATTCTCACAAGTCTTTGGTCAAATGTGAGCTTAAGCTTTTAGGCTCGATTCACACTAGCGCGTTTTTTGATGCATTTTGCATTTTGCAGAAATGCACGGGAATTTTTTAACATGGGTTCCTATGGAACATGTTCACATCAATGCTTTTTTGTTTCTTTGCGTTTTTGGAAAGGGTCGGCGACTTTTTTTCATGCAAAATGCAGCGTTTTGCATGTAATGGTTTTCAATGGACAAGCATCAAAAACGCAAGTGCACCGTTTTTGGTGCGTTTTTGCCGTTTTTTTTTTTTTGTTTTTTTTTTAATTTTTTTTACATTTTTTTTTAGACTTAAAAAAAAAAAAAAAAAAAAAAAAAAAAAAAAAAGCAAAAAACGCAAATCGCGGCAAAAACGCGGCTCAAAAACGTGGCAAGCATGAAAAAAAAACCTCCAAAAACGCTCAAAAGCAACATGCATAGGTGTGAATCGAGCCTTAGAGGGATTTTGGACTTTTAGATCTACATTTGAAAACCCTTTGAGTGACTTTGGGCTTGAGCCCTTTTGCTTTAACCAATAGAAAGCTAGTTACCAGGAAAGGCAAGAAATTATGCAAAAAAGCACATCACACATGACATGTTTTCAGGCACTCCAGCTAAAATTTTATAGGGATTAAAAAAAAAGAAAAAAAAAAAAAAAAAAAAGTAGAAGAGAACCCGGCTTTTGCTACATTCCCAAATATGTGATCTAGCCCAAATAGGAAGAAAGATCAAACTGAGTGATATGGGGAAGGGCGCCAGTCTCTCAGCTGCTCATCTATATCCTTTTGAAGGATTCTTTCCTTTTAGCAAATATAAATAAAATATACACAATCCTATAACTGCATATAGGCTACAGTGAAAAGTCACAAAGGAAAATCTGGTAAAGGAGGACAACTATAAGTGCCGGTTCACACTACCGCGACTTGGGATCCTACTTGTCAGACCTCAAGTCGCCTCAAGTCGCTTGACATCAGAAATTCCATTCAAGTGAATGAGAGCCGTCTTAAAGTACGCTACTGAAGTCGCTCCGACTTCAGAAAAGGTTCCTGTACTACTTCGATCCGACTTCTAGGTGACTTGTACCCATTGATTTCAATGGAAGTCGCCTCCAAAGTCAGATCGTGTCTTAAATAAAGCAACAATACAGGAAGAGAAGATGGTTTTCTCAAGCAAACCCCTCCCTCCGCCCTCCCCCCCCCCCTTCCACAGAGCTGATTGTTGTTTGATTGGCCACTGGAAAGTCGCCTGTCCTGGAGGCGACTTGAAGTTGCCTTGTAAGTCGCCCCAAGTCACGCTGTGGTGTCGCCCTCCAGGTCGCCTCACAATGTCGCGGCCAGAGTCGTGTCGCCCCTGTGTGAACCGAGCCTAAGGGTTTATTCCCACTCATGCAGGGAGCAGTAAAAATAGGTAGTTGGGCCATGATTTTATTGCTCCCCTTAATCTTACACAGTGGCTGGAGGAGGATGAACAAAATGCTGTGGCAAAAATGATACACCCCCCCCCCCCCCATCACGTTTAGCAAGCAGTATCATCACAAGCTTTTCAGGGTTAAAGGGTAACTATACTTTCGCGGGTAAAAAAGACAAATAAAAATATAGCACATTATAATTGTGACACAAGCCATTTTGTAATTGAAAGATATTAAAATTTCCTTTTCAATCAGCAGCACTGTAATTTTCTCTAAAATTCAATGCAATATGGCAACCTGGAGGTGTTCTGTACAAAGAATGTATACAGAATGCCCCACAGAAACATAATTTTCTGCATCATTGTCTACACCAGGGATAGGCAATTAGCGGAACTGCAGCTGTTGCAAAACTACAAGTCCCATCATGCTTCTGCCTCTGGGTGTCATGCTTGTGGCTGTCAGTCTTACTATGCCTCATGGGACTTGTAGTTCTGCAACAGCTGGAGGTCCTCTAATTGCATATCCCTGGTCTACACTAAGATACAAGTCAGATATCAGGCAACCCCCGCAACAAAATGTCATTTTTGGTGAGATACACAGAGGGATTTCTTAAGAATAACAAAAAGGTAGGAAACTGCAACAAAGTTTGTTAAAATCCTTGTATGTACATTGATCACCCAGCGGGGAATGTTTTTTTCTCAACAAAAGTGAAGTTAGGCCCCTTTCACACTTGTGCAACTTGGGACTGCAAAAATCACATGACAAGACATACCCCATGATTTCCAATGAGTACCATTCATATTGCTGCGACTTCAAAAGTAGTCCCTGCACTACTTTGGTCCAACTTTGGTCCATAGACCACAAAATTACATAGGCATTGCTTCAAGTCGCGGCAAAAAACATACAAGTGTGAAAGGGGCCTTACTCTTTACAACAAATCACCCCCCAGCCACCTGTCAACTGCCCAAAAAAAAAAAAAAAAAAAAAAAAAATAATCCACTGATTAATCACTTTTCAGAGAGTGGCCAAGTCTGCCACAAGTGTAAGCGAGCCCTAGTACTGAACAATAAACACATTAGGTGTTAATGGAAAAAAATACAAAATATTGACAATATTATATTTAAGTTATTAGTAAACAAAATGATCTCAATATTGACAATTCACATTGATGCTTTAAGTAAACAAAACATCTCACTGATGATAACTCCACATGACGTGTCTGGCAGGCATTCCTCCTGCAAAATGCACCCATTGCAGTCAATGTGACCGCACTGCAACCGCATGCCAAGTGGTTGCAGCACAGTACTGCAATGTAACGTCCCCCTTGGGATTTCCTCCTGAACACCTGCAGACCTCCGTCCACCTGCCTCTGAAAAGTGATCCACTGAAGATTGCATTAAGCTACACTGCCACCCTGAATGAAGCTTAAGTTGGAGATTTCTGGGGTACATGAACCTCTTTTAAGCTGGAAATGGCAATTTCAACCCCTTAATTCCAGAACTGATCAAAAGACTCAAGATAGCCTCCTACTAACATGAATTGAATTTAGAAAACAAATGGTAGGTAGATGACCTTGCTCATTTTACCATAAAAAAAAACAAACGTTGAATAATGCGTGTGGCCAGTATTCTAGTCTTCATGTGGACTGTTGCCACTATACCAGCAAAGAGTAAAGGTCACCCGCCTGTTCTAGAACTATGCTTCCATCCATCATTTTGCAGTTCTATACAGGAAGTGGGTTTATCAGGGTTAATGCTTTGTTTATAAACGCTGCGTTTTGTACATAAATGTAGTATATACACTTGAGAAGCCTTTCACCTGTTAGTCCCAGTACAGAGACCAGTGTTGCAGGAATTTTGAAGCAACACAAATGGATCTCAATACATCCAAAGGAATACAAAGCAACTTGCGGACTGTCATTCACATATCAGTTAAACAGAACATACAGACCTGCATTAACGCATCCATCAAACACAGAAGAAACCATCTACATGAACACAGAATATTGTAGGCTGCAATAACTGCACAGAGAAAATCAATTTCTAAGAGTCCTGTCTCCTTTGCTGTGGGTCGGAATAGAACAGGACAGACCTGGCCTTTCTGTTTACATAGTAGGCGAGGTTGACACAAGTTCATTAAGTCCAACCTATGTGTGTGATATGTCAGTATTACATTGTATATCCCTGTAGGTTGTGGTCGTTCAGGTGCTTATCTAATAGTTTTTTGAAACTATCGATGCTCCCCTCTGAGACCACTGCCTGTGGAAGGGAATTCCACATCCTTGCCGCTCTTACAGTAAAGAACCCTCTACGTAGTTTAGGGTTAAACCTCCTTTCTTCTAATTTTAATGAGTGGCCATATGTCTTGTTAAACTCCCTCCTGCGAAAAAGTTTGACCCCTTTTGTGGGGTCACCAGTATGGTATTTATAAATTGAAATCATATCCCCTCTCAAGAGTCTCTTCTCCAGAGAGAATAAGTTCAGCGCTCGCAACCTTTCCTCATAACTAATATCCTCCAGACCCTTTATTAGCTTTGTTGCCCTTACTTGTACTCCATTTCCAGTACATCCTTCCTGAGGACTGGTGCCCAGAACTGGACAGCATACTCTAGGTGGGGCCGGACCAGAGTCTTGTAGAGCGGAAGATTTATTGTTTTATTTCTGGAGTTAATCCCCTTTTTAATGCATGCCAATATTGTTTGCTTTGTTAGCAGCAGCTTGGCATTGCATGCCATTGCTGAGCCCATCATCTACTAGGACCCCCAGGTCCTTTTCCATCCTAGATTCCCCCAGAGGTTCTCCCCCCAGTGTATAGATTGCATTCATATTTTTGATACCCAAATGCATTATTTTACATTTTTCTACATTAAACCTCATTTGCCATGTAGCTGCCCACCCCATTCGTTAGTTCAGATCTTTTTGCAAGGTTTCCACATCCTGCGGAGAAGTTATTGCCCTGCTTAGCTTCGTATTGTCTGCAAATACAGAGATTGAACTGTTTGCCCCATCCTCCAGGTCGTTTATGAACAAATTAAATAGGATTGGTCCCAGCACAGAACCCTGGGGGACCCCACTACCCACCCCTGACCATTCTGAGTACTCCCCATTTATCACCACCCTCTGAACTCGCCCTTGTAGCCAGTTTTTAATCCATGTCCTCACCCTATGGTCCATGCCAACGGACCTTATTTTGTACAGTAAACGTTTATGGGGAACTGTGTCAAATGCTTTTGCAAAATCCAGATACACCACGTCTACGGGCCTTCCTTTATCTAGATGGCAACTCACCTCCTCATAGAAGGTTAATAGATTGGTTTGGCAAGAATGATTCTTCATGAATCCATGCTGATTACTGCTAATGATACCGTTCTCATTACTAAATTCTTGTATATAGTCCCTTATCATCCTCTCCAAGAGTTTACATACTATTGATGTTAGGCTACATGGTCTGTAATTCCCAGGGATGTATTTTGGGCCCTTTTTAAATATTGGTGCTACATTGGCTTTTCTCCAATCAGCTGGTACCATTCCAGTCAGTAGACTGTTTGTAAAAATTAGGAGCAATGGTCTGGCAATTTCTTGACTGAGTTCCTTAAGTACCCTCGGATGCAAGCCATCTGGTCCTGGTGATTTATTAATGGTTAAGTTTCCCAACTCTAATTCTAATTCTGTCCTCTGTTAACCATGTGGGGGCTTCCTGTGATGTGTCATGAGGATAAACACAGCAGTTTTGGTTACTGAAGCCCCCCATTCAGTTTTTGCATTTTGACCTTTAAAGACCAATGCTCAACCAATGGGCAGCCGCATGAACACAGACTTGCCTGCCGACTTACTTCAGGCTACCTCCGATCTGTCACATTTAGGTCTGAAAAAAAAGTTGCGGTCCTTTCCATTTTTAGAGGTAAGCAAATGTAAACAGATGCACATCCACCTGCCCATAGACTTACATAGAGCTTTCAATCAGCTCTGCCGAAAAATAAACTGAGGGACCTGATTGGAAAGCCGTATGAAAGGACCACAAATATATAAAGTGGAACCAAACCCACCATGGCTGGTGTCATAACCGATCACATGTGCAGCACCATGGCAACTGCAGATCAAACTGAAGCTAAGACGGCAGCTTCCTTGGCTGTAAAGGATAGGAGGGTTTAGTTCCACTTTCTTTTATGATATTTTGGGAGTCACAAAAAAAAAAAAAAACTATGATGTGGAGGTAACTGCTGTCACCATTAATAATCACAATATTAAAATTTACCCATCAGTGTTATTTGGTCTGACATCCGATTTACAGAAGAAGAGTGAGGATGAGCATGGGAATGGGGGGGGGGGGGGGGGGTCAGATGTGGGTACGTGCAAGGATGGGTGGTGGTGAGGATGGAGATGGGAAAAGAAATAAACATGGTGTTAAACCAGACTTTAAACGTGGACACAGATCTAAATGGCACCTTCAGTCCCGATATACAGTTCAGGAATGGTTGAAGACTGGATAGAAAAATCACTTTCTCCATCCGGATAAATCTCCACTCAGCATTCATCCCATACACAGTCCTCTCCACTCACATACCTAGCAGGGCCACATCACGTGTAGGACCACTCTCTTGTACATGGCCCTCTGGCTCTGTACAGCTCTATAGATCAGAATTCAATGTCAGATCAGTTACAGCCTTCACCATGAGATCCAAATTCATTCCTATACAATCCCATCCAATACATACAATCACTTCCTATGCAGTCTCTTCCCGTGTGCCATCCCTACCGATACAATCTCTTCCGGTATACAATTCCTGCCAATACAATCCCTACCGATACAAATCTCTTCCCGTGTGCCATCCCTACCGATACAAATCTCTTCCCGTATGCCATCCCTACCGATACAAATCTCTTCCCGTGTGCCATCCCTACCGATACAAATCTCTTCCCGTGTGCCATCCCTACCGATACAAATCTCTTCCCGTGTGCCATCCCTACCGATACAAATCTCTTCCCGTGTGCCATCCCTACCGATACAAATCTCTTCCCGTGTGCCATCCCTACCGATACAAATCTCTTCCCGTGTGCCATCCCTACCGATACAAATCTCTTCCCGTGTGCCATCCCTACCGATACAAATCTCTTCCCGTGTGCCATCCCTACCGATACAAATCTCTTCCCGTGTGCCATCCCTACCGATACAAATCTCTTCCCGTGTGCCATCCCTACCGATACAAATCTCTTCCCGTGTGCCATCCCTACCGATACAAATCTCTTCCCGTGTGCCATCCCTACCGATACAAATCTCTTCCCGTGTGCCATCCCTACCGATACAAATCTCTTCCCGTGTGCCATCCCTACCGATACAAATCTCTTTCCGTGTGCCATCCCTACCGATACAAATCTCTTCCCGTGTGCCATCCCTACCGATACAAATCTCTTCCCGTGTGCCATCCCTACCGATACAAATCTCTTCCCGTGTGCCATCCCTACCGATACAAATCTCTTCCCGTGTGCCATCCCTACCGATACAAATCTCTTCCCGTGTGCCATCCCTACCGATACAAATCTCTTCCCGTGTGCCATCCCTACCGATACAAATCTCTTCCCGTGTGCCATCCCTACCGATACAAATCTCTTCCCGTGTGCCATCCCTACCGATACAAATCTCTTCCCGTGTGCCATCCCTACCGATACAAATCTCTTCCCGTGTGCCATCCCTACCGATACAAATCTCTTCCCGTGTGCCATCCCTACCGATACAAATCTCTTCCCGTGTGCAATCCCTACCGATACAAATCTCTTCCCGTGTGCAATCCCTACCGATACAATCCCTACCGATACAATCTCTTCCCGTGTGCCATCCCTACCGATACAATCTCTTCCCGTGTGCAATCCCTACCGATACAATCTCTTCCCGTGTGCAATCCCTACCGATACAATCTCTTCCCGTGTGCAATCCCTACCGATACAATCTCTTCCCGTGTGCAATCCCTACCGATACAATCTCTTCCCGTGTGCAATCCCTACCGATACAATCTCTTCCCGTGTGCAATCCCTACCGATACAATCTCTTCCCGTGTGCAATCCCTACCGATACAATCTCTTCCCGTGTGCAATCCCTACCGATACAATCTCTTCCCGTGTGCAATCCCAACCGATACAATCTCTTCCCGTGTGCAATCCCTACCGATACAATCCCTTCCCGTGTGCAATCCCTACCGATACAATCCCTACCCGTGTGCAATCCCTACCGATACAATCCCTACCGATACAATCTCTTCCTATGCAGTCTCTTCCTGCATACAATCCCTACCGATACAATCTCTTCCTGTATACAATTCCTTCCAATACAATCCCTACCAATACAATCTCTTCCTATAGCTTCCACCCGGCACTCCTCCTTGCAGTGGGATGACAATACAATATGAATGGAAAGGAGGATGAAAAGAAGGCAGTAGTTGTCCCCATTGTGTCTGGAGACCACTGACTGCAGATCAATGGGGGGATCCAGCTACCCAGCAAGCTGCTTCCCTCAATGGAACATCCTCCATGCACCCCTGCACATCCTCCATGCACCCCTGCACATCCTCCATGCACCCCTGCACTGAATATTAGCAGTCACCCCACACAGCTGTCACGCCCATAAGCTGGTTGAGTGTCTCCCCACCATCCCTTGCAGTGTGTACTGTCCGTGTTCCCCCAGCACAGGGAGGGTCTCACCTGACCATGCCGGGTCCCTCATGAATCCTACCCGGGCTCCTCATACACGGAGATTTATTTGAACTGTCTCTGCGTGCTGCAGACTGCAGGTGACATCATCCCCCTCCGGTGTGATAGGACACCGCTGGAGCTGTCTGTCTGTGCGCAGGGGCAGCTGATAAGGCGCAAGTGCTGTCGGGAGATGTAGTCTGTGCTGGAACCGTCCTGCGCAGGAAGAGGGTAGGGAAGAACTACATCCCCCACACTGCCCCGCGGTGTGCGGAGCTTATCTATGGGCAGAGACTGGAGCTTCCCAGCCGACAATAGGGGGAGGAAGACGGTGCTACATCAAAGGACGGTGTACTCGCACGACACCTAGTGGACGCTAATCGTATTGCGCCGTTTTCTGCACAGTACATGTCAAACAATAGAGGAGAATTGTGTGTGTTGCACACCCTGGGGGACATTCATGCAAACTGTCCATTCACACTATTGGGGTGCATTAGCACATATGCATAGTGTTAGGCTGGGCTCACATCTCTCCGCTTCTGCAGTCATGCATTTTTTTGTATTGTGTTTACGTTCTTGCGTTTTTTAATGCAATCGCTGTGCCTTTCTCCATGTGCGTTTTCAGTGTATTTGCAGTGCACTTCTTGGATTTTTTTTTCATTTATTTAAATGTATTTTCTTTACTAAGTTGCGTTTACACATGTTATTAGTATTATACAGGATTTATATAGCGCCAACAGTTTACGCAGTGCTTTACAATATAAAAAGGAGACAATACAGTTATAATGCAATAAAATACAAGAGGATTAAGAGGGCCCTGCTCAGAAGAGCTTACACTCTAATAGTCATGTAGATTTACGTGCATTTTTGATGCGTTCCAATGTGGGAAAAAGGCATCACGCTGTATTTTTTAAATGCTGTAGATGTATACCCAGATCCCTTACTACACTTTGGGGTTGATTTACTAAAGGCAAATGCACTTTGCACTACAAGTGCACTTGGAAGTGCAGTCGCTTTAGATCTGAGGGGAAGATTTGAAATCAGGGGAAGCTCTGCTGATTTTTTCATCCAATCATGTACAAGCAAAAATGCTGTTTTTTATTTTCCTTGCATGTCCCCCTCAGATCTACAGCAACTGCACTTCCAAGTGCACCTGCAGTGCACTTGTTGTGCAAAGTGGATTTGCCTTTAGTAAATAACACACACTGTCTTCCCCTAATGCCTATTTGTATCCCCCCCCCCCCAGGCTTTATACTCCACATCCCTCTATTACCTTCTGCTCCTTCTTATCAACCCTTTTCCTCATACTCCTATTCCCCATATTGCTACTCTTCATACTCCTTTTCCCCATACGCCTACTCCTCATAATCCATATCCCCCATACTCCATATCCCCCATATCCCCCCATACTCCATATCCCCCATATCCCCCCATACTCCATATCCTCCCCATACTCTATATCCCCCATACTCTATATCCTCCCATACTCCATACTCTATATCCTCCCATACTCTATATCCTCCCATACTCTATATCCTCCCATACTCCATACTCTATATCCTCCCATACTCTATATCCTCCCATACTCTATATCCTCCCATACTCCTACTCCTCACTCCTTTTCCCCATACTCCTACACCCCATACTCCTATTCCCCATAGTCATTTTCTCCATACTCCTACTCCCTATACTCCTATTCCCCATACTCCTACTCCTCATACTCCTACAGTAGTCAACAAGCTCCTATTCCCCATATTTGTTCTCCCCATGCTCCTGTTCCCCATACTCCTACTATTCATATTCTTATTCCCAGTACACTTACTTCTTCTCCCCATACTCCTACTCATCATACTTTTACTCCCTACATTTCTCCTCCCTATACTCCTGGTCCCCATAATTTTGCTCATCATACTTCTACTCCCCATACTCCTCATGGCCATACTTCTACTCCCCATTCTCCTTCTCCATCTTCTCCTATTCATCATAATTCTACTCCCTATACTTCTAATCCCCATACTCCTACTTCCTGTACTCATGCTCCCCATGCTCCTACTCTATTGCATCTCATATTTTATATTGCAAGTTAGGTAAAGATGTATTAACCTTTACACAAGCTGTATAATAAATTAGAATATCTGAATCTGTTTAAAAGTGCTCCATCTAGATGTAAACCCAGCTTTCTTACTACACGTTGCCCTCCCCTAATGCCCATTTGTAAAGCCTCCCCCAGGCCAGACTCAACACCCATCTCCTACCTTTCCCCCCTTCTTATCACCCCTTTCACCATACTTTTACCCCCATACTGGAAGCATTTTTTGGAATGCAAAAAAATAAACTGTGTACACTATCTATGTATCCCTAGTTATTCATAATGTTATAGCTAATGTTTCATACTCTATTGTGCTTTTGAATATTTATATGTACACTTGCAGTGCTCTTTATGTTATCCTATATCTATTGAATTTAATGTCCCACTCCTTATTTTATAAAAGTCTGAATAAATATATTGCAATATAAAAAAGTGTTCCTTAACAGTTCTTACTTTTGCGACAGATGTGCAATTACATTGATTCGCAAAAGAGTAGTGCTTATAGTTGGGAAAGAGGAGAGAAAATAGGCAGACAGTCATTGTTTGGCTGTGCAAGTCATGCAGAACTAAATCTGTCATTTTGGTTGCTAACACGTTTTGTACGCAAATTGCAAATTAAATAATACACAACTGCTTTAATAAATGTTCTCATTCACATCACTGCATTCATTTATAGGCAATTACTGATCATTTGATCCCCTGTTTTGCATACCAAAAATATATACAGTATATATATATATATATATATATATGTTATGGTCAAATATATATACAGTATATATATATATATATATATATATATATATATATGTATATGTTATGGTCAAAGTTCTAACCCTTCCTCGCTCTTATTAAATGTGTTTTTGTCTGTGTTCCTATTGGGGACATTAACTATCACTTCCTATCCTGACAGATGGGAAGAGAAACCTGCTCTATACAAACTTAAAATGAGAAGATTTGGTTGGAGTTGGGCTTTAACGCAGGAGTAATTGTATATGATGGGGCACTGTAGAAAAAAATATTTTAACGTTTCTTTGACACCAGTCTAAATCTTATGGACACTTTCATACCATTTTATTTTTCTAGTGTTTTTACTAGTAAAATTGATTTCATAGTTCATTAGGGACTAGTAAGTTATGAATCCATATCACCTCTCTATAGCCTCTATTAATGCCACTCACTCCCCCCGTGAGTTCTGGATAAACTCGGGGCCTCGTCATCTCCCCCTCACTGTAGATTCAAAAGTGTAAGACCCTGTACTGCCATGGCCAATGGCGCATTTAAAAAACGTTATTAATCGAACAAGTAGTGGAGACACTCTATCCATTTCTCGCCGACATGTTTCACCCCTACTGAGACTTATTCATAGAGTTAACCTCCCATAGAGGGCGAAACACATCAGTGGAGAGAAACAGGTAGAGTGTCTCTGACACTTTTTAATAAAGTTTTTGAATATGTGGTTGGTGGTATGCAGCTTTCCAATTCTACATATGCAAGGGTCAATTAATTGCCAGATCTCAGGCCCGAGGTGACCAGTTCCTGAATTTAAACCTTTTGTAACCCTAGAGTACGCCAGCACCCCTGTCCGAACCTCTCCCCAGTGTAATTCCTACCGTAGAGTGTGAGGGATATTTTACAATAGTTCATAGCTAAGAAAAAATATTTTGCAGTTCTTATCTATTTTGTCTTGTAATTTATATTTCAGAGATATTGTATTTTCCCCTAGAAGGCAAAGGAATTTTAGCAATATAAATAACATGCTGAAGCAAGTGTTTCTCAATGTAATGTTCTCCATATCATGGCTATTGGGAATTGTCAATTAACCATTTAAAAAATAGTGTACATCTGTACTGTGAGCTCATCTTGTTATATGGGGTCATTTCTAATTCATATATCTTTTCTGCATCATAACCTGATTTGAACTTTAACTTCCCATGTTGAGGTATTCTATATTGTTTAAAACATTTCTATAACATGTATATGATATAAAGACACCCTGAAAATTTTGTTTCTTACTTGCATAGTTGACTTACTGTTTCTCAGGTTCAATGGGTGGAACTGGAACAGTCGTGAATGGCAACCAATAAGCTTCTATCTTCAGCTTGTTCAGTTAAGCTTTAAAAATGAAAGATAGAAGCTGATTGGTTGTCATGCACAACAACCTCAGATTCTGATAAATTCCCCTCAATGTTTCCCTCTTCTTTTATTTTCCTATTACAACATTGGCACTGATCACATGATTATGATCAATGTACCCACAAACTTGGTGGTGAGCTTGAGGAAGTTTGCTGAAATGGCCTCACTCAATATCTTCATGACGCATGTTATGGGGCGTACACACGGTCGGACTTTTCATCTACAAAAGTCCGACAGCCTGTCCAACAGACTTCCGGCGGACTTTCGGCGGACTTGCGGCAGACTTTCTAACGAACGGACTTGCCTACACACGACCACACAAAAGTCAGACGGATTCGTACGTGATGACGTACACCGGACTAAAATAAGGAAGTTCATAGCCAGTAGCCAATAGCTGCCCTAGCGTGGGTTTTTGTCCGTCAGACTAGCACACAGACGAGCGGATTTCGGGGTCCATCGTAGTTACGACGTAAAGATTTGAAGCATGTTTCAAATCTAAAGTCCGTCGGATTTGAGGCTGAAAAAGTCCGCTGAAAGTCCGGGGAAGCCCACACACGATCGGATTGTCAGCCAGCTTTAGTCCGTCGGCGTCCGTCGGACTTTTGTAGACGAAAAGCCCGATCGTGTGTACGCGGCATAAGAATCTGAAATAGGCTGCTGAAATCCCTGCGATATTTGTAACTGGCGTGAAGGACATTTCTTAACAGTAAATTCCACTTCCATTAAAAACACCACATATCACCTTTTTGTTCCCCAATAGGTATTTCACTCTCCTCAGACATATTGTAGATAAAAAGATATAAATTGGGTATGAGAAAAGGGTGAGAAAATAATAACCAATTATGCATGTTTTCTGCATGAACTGTGTGGAGTAAAACAGTACTGTAAAATAAAGTTTCCCAGGGTGTGGCAACTTGTATTATCCTTGCTGAGCAGACTAAATACTAAAAAAATTAAATTTGCTAAAGAAAACTAACTATAGCAGAAAGAGGTACAGCACAATTGTTTGTGCGACCTTATCCTTAGTAAGTACATAGAACTACTTTCATCAGTGCCTGCCCTAGAGGAGTAAAGCCACTCTCATCAGTCCCTGCCCCAGAGGAGTAAAACCACTCTCATCATTCACCACCATAGAAGAAAATAACCATTGTCATCATCCCCTACCCCAAAAGAGTAAAACCATTCTTATTTGTTTTTTGCTGCAATGCTTCCATTGGCCCCCTACTGGATTTGGGGTTGTTAAATTCTTTTGGATTTTTTATTGTTATTTTATGCTAATAGGGCCTCTTTATGTTTTAGGTACTAAAAGCACAGCCATTACTTGTTATTGATACTGGAGTTGCTTATTGCTTGAAGAATGCATCTGCGTTGTTTTAAAGAAAAAATGAACACACTAAGTACTACCTTAAGTTAAATCAGTAACATTTACAGAACCCCTGTTATCCACATAGTAAGAATAAACGTTAAGAATGTAAAATGTGTATGTTTTATTAAAATGTTCTACTTTTTTTCAATTGATGTCTAAGGTGAGATTTCAGTTTTAGAATTAATGGCGGCTGGTGCTCCATTTATAATTAGTGGCGGCTGGTGCGACAAACAAACCCCCCTCCACGCCGCCGGGTCCGCACTTTCCCCATCCACGATTGTGGCTTCCCCTCCTTCTCGGCTACCCTGAAGTCTATGCACAGCACATGGAGGAAGAGCAGCCAGGTGGACAGAGCCAGGCCTCGGCGCGCTCCAAGGACAGAAATCGCCATCTTTCTTCTCCCAGCTCAGGCTGCACGGCAACTCTGCCTCTGCATGTCACCGCCGGAGACTGCACACTCATTGGCTGCGGCCAACTCCCCCCACCTCCGCTATTCTACTCTTCCTCTCCGCTCCAACCACTGCCACACACTGTAATCATGTGCTTCTAAAAAAAAAAAATCCTCATTGAAATCCATGCATCTGGTGCCCTGCATGTAGATTAGGGGCCAGGCGCATGGATCGGGAGGGGGTGACACCCCTGCGCCCCTAATGGATGGGCTGCCATTGGTTATAATATTGCACTGTATGCTTGTGTTTGCCCTGCTGAGGTGGTATTCCGTGGGAAGTGAGGGATAAGGTTTTCCCTGACTTTTTGGGGAAGTACCACCCTCTGCCCTCTGCAGGAGGAAAACATATAAAAAGGGAGGGAACCACCTCTCGGTGGAGTTGTACTTAGTAAGACGGTGGAAGGTTTGGTTCAAGTTCTCCTGAAGCAAGGACATGCTGTTAAGGAAGTGATCTGTTACTTTGCACTTATTCGCCCCTTGTGGGAGCCCAGTCGGGGTTCCAGGGATTATGGACTCTTGCTTGACCAATGAACTCTAGGGACTTTTTCACCTAGTTAAGGTATAACTACCTCAAGAGTCAATCAGGAGCGACAGTGGACTATGTAAGGATACTGAGAAGATTATGTACAGAAGTGTGTGTTGAAGACATCTTTGTTAAACTGTTCATGTTACTCTTAACAAGTTCAGTAAAAAAAATGTTTACTGTTATTTAACTTGGCCTGGTCTGAAGTTACTTGAGAACATGCATATATAACGTATCACCAAAACAGGCCTTACTCGGGGACAAGACGAGTTAGAGAAGATGCAGTACAAATGTCTATTTTAATTGCCTTTGATGAAGACTACAGTACTAGTGTCTACTGCATAAGCAATCAGCCAGTCAGAAAGTGGTTTGACTTGGCAAAGGTGACAGACGGCCCTGGTAGTGAAGGAGCTTGTGTACTTAGGCTCCTTCCCGAGCAACCAGAACTCCACTAATGGCTTTGACGTAGCAGCACAGGGAATCCTAGGTTTCCAGCCTGGAAGTCACGAAGCTGGAGTGAGAGATTCAGAGTAAAAAATGCATGGCTTATGTGCAAGAGTCAAGCACCCTAGTATCCAAGTGTAATATATGGATCAATGTCATTGGGAGGGAGTTGATTTACTAGCCTGGTGGTGTCTGGTAGAAGCTCAGCGGTACCAGCTCAGAAATCCTGCACAATACAGAGAGAAGTATTATGACGTGTGTTAAGGAGCTACATCCATACTGTACAGCCTGTAATCAGTTAAAGAACTGTGCCACAGATTGCAAGGAGTTAAAGCGGCATTACACCCAAAAGTAAACATGTGTTATATTGCAGTTTACCAATTCTTAGAGGCGATGGCTGTATTACTTTCCTTTTTTAGGCTTTGTTTCTTTGTTTTATTTTTGTCTGGTGATCCAGCCAGGAAGTCTGTTGTTTTTCAAAAGCACAAGCTCTCCAGCAGGATGTATCAGTTTACGTGGATGAGACAAACCACTTAACACTGACAGGGGTGATTGAAATAAACAGATTTTATTTATTCACGCAAAACCTTTATCCCAAAAACTGTTTATAAAGACTAATCTAGAGTAGCTTTTTTCAACCAGTGTGCCCAGGCACCCTGTGGTGCCTTGAGGTTTCTTCGGGGTTGCCTTGGCAAAATGTCTAAAAATTGCCCAAAAATTGTATACAAGCCGGCATGTAGATGAAGCCTGCCTTTTAGTTATACAAAGCCACAGGTTTTCATTGTGCACCATTACAATCTTCTAGCGTCCGGCGTCCTAACGACCAATGGCATCACCAATTGATAAGGAGGATTCAGTCACCTGCATAACATCCTTGTTTGACCCTCCCCTGTCCCTCTCCATCAGCATTGAGGGCACCTTAGCTGAGTGATGGAGAAAAACTGAGGGAGAAGAGAAACATTGGAATACTAGTCAGTACCAGTTTGTAAAAGTGTATTTGCTTTGGAAGAATAAAACAACTCTAACGTTGGGTGTCCTACTTGTGTGGATGTTGCTGCGTTATGCAAAACTATTAGAATAGATTTTACATTTTAGAATGGGGTGCTTCAAGACTATCCATAATTTTTAAAGGGTGCCTTGACTGAAAAAAGGTTGAGAAACACTGGTCTAAAGTTTGGCTTCAATTAGTTAGTATATGTAAATCTGAAAATGAGGTGAAACAAATGTCAATGTAAAAAAAGAGAGAGAGAGACAAAGAATTCCACAGTAGCATACAAAACCATTAAATAATAACATTGTGAATTGATCAACATAAAACACCCATACATAATGAAATGTGTCCATATGGCATATCCAAAAAATATATATGCTCCAACATATGCAAATCAATATGGTAATACAGTCCAGCGTAAAGCGATGAAAAAATAGTGAAACAAAATCTCGTTGATCCACCAAAATACTTCACCAAAGTGATCTGTGCCAATTCCACTCCCTTAAGAATAAAGCTCACCAGATGCTGTTGCCATTCACTCTCGTGTCTGGCAAATATCGCCTTATTAGATGTTATTAAAGAGCCGCTTTTACATGCCAATCTCCATCCAGATTATTAGAGACACTCTCCACATGTGGGGAAAGAAATTGAGACTCCAATAGTGTAAAAACACCTTAAGGTAATTGGTTTATTAAAAGTAATGCACTTACATCATAAAAGATTCAAAATCGCCTTGTTAAAATTCCAAACATGCCAGGTGACTCAGTGTTGCGATCTCCTCATAGCTTCTTTCGTACACATGGAGCCACCATCTCAGCGTTGCTGTGTAGCCACGGACCGATGCGTTTCGTCACTTTGGACCTCGTCACAGGGGGTCTGCTAGTACGTCTAACACTCCCCTCCTCCAGAATTGACTATGCTGCTGTTCAAGGGTGCCTCTGTGCTCATTCATCCAGAGTGGAGGCACTCTAATAGGGCGGGTGTGTTACTGGCCAGATAATCATGTAAATACAGAGGGAAAAAGCCTAAGAAAAGAAAACGAATGCAGCCACCACATCTAATGATTGGTAAGCTGCAATATAATGCCTTTTTGGTTTTGGGTTCAATACCGCTTTAATTGTGTACTTACGGAAAAGCATCACTTTTAACATTGCCTTAATGCCAACTTTGCAATAAATGGCAGCCTCAGTGCCTCTTTGGGGGCATTACTGTAAGCTCTCTCCAGGTCCCCACATGGGTGCAGTAAGCTCCGTCTACATGCAGATTTCCACATGGGATTTTTATTCAAACCCAGCAAGATTCACTTTTCATCAGTTCCTGCCCCAGAGGAGTTAAACCATTCTCATCTGTCCCTGCCCCAGAGAGGTTTTTACACTCTACTGTCCTTAACAAATTCACCCAAGCATTCAAATGTTTTGCTCATAAGCCAGTCAGCCTATCCATACTGTATATTTTCAGATCGTGGGATGAAAGTAATGCAAACATAAGCAGAATATGCAACCTCCACACAAATAGAGTACTTAGTGGAAATTGATCCACGAAGCCCATGACTGTGAGACAAGAATGCTGATCACTTTCTTTTGTCCACATACTGTATGTTCTACAAGTTCAGCAGGTGGGAGAAACAACAAGTTTAGACTGCTTTTGTTATTCTTTGACCACATTTGTTGAAGATCTGGTCATGTGAGAGCAATCCCAGTTAAGTCAAGTAGTCAAGGCTTCATGTACCGTAACTCTTGGCCTGTCAGTAATACTCTGTTGATAGCACATCATTGACGTCAGAGTAATAGAAAATTGTATATGGTCACAGTCAGTTGGCTAGAGATTGCAATCCACTATTAACTACAGTAGAGACATATTAAGCAGGCGATACTTGGTGTGAATTTTGCTTGATTCCCCCATCAACACAGACAGTGTTGACAGGGAAATCCCTTCTGTTGGGTCATTGTATTCTGCCGGTGGGGGGCCAGGGGAAGCCGCCCCCGCCGGGAGAAGACAGTGAATATTGCTAGCGGCTATACCAGCTATTATCGATAATCACATGTATGATCAAGCAGGCTGTTGTGCCCAAGTCGATCGATCAACTTGATACCTTCAGCCTGCCCATACATGGTTTGAATCTCGACCGGTTCCTGCTGAACCAGTTGAGATTAGAATCGTCTATGGCCGACCTTACAGTTATAATCATCAACAAGTGGCCTAATGCACTTGCTCTAATGCAGAGCAACAGCATTGTAAACCCAGTCTTAGGCGATCTACCACCAGCAGCTTCTACTGAAACAACTGAATTGTTTGTAGTAGGTGACCTTATTCTTTTTGGCCGTCTATGGCCAGCTTAAGAATCCATGTAGACTCACATTATCTCTTCTAAGAAGCACTTCTTGCCTCTGATGGAGGGGAGGAGGCACATCTGGTAGCCCTGATGAGGTGAAAGTCAGGTCGTGGAAGTGATTTGAAGATCTTGTTGGTCATTTGATTTTTCTCTGGGCCCTTTAGAGCAGTGGTTCTCAACCTCAGTCCTCAAGTACCCCCAACGGGCCATGTTTTCAGGTTTTCCTTTACTTTGCACAGCTGCTTTCAATCAATATCAATGACATGTTATTGATAAGAGCTATTTTATCTAAGAGACGTTCCCAAAACATGTCCTGTTGGGGGTAATTGAGGACTGAGGTTGAGAACCACTGCTTTAGAGTACAATAAGGTTCTGTCGTTTGACCCAATGCAATCTGTAACATGGGGGTGTTCTAGTTTGACAGTAGTAAGGCACAGATGTAAGATATGTCACAAATTTCTTCTTTACATGCCTCTCTCCTTTTTATTCAACATTTATAACCAGGGCCGGATTTCCCACAAGGCCAGGCCTCGGGGCGGCAGTGGTACAGGGGTGGCGCCGCTCCTGCAACGACTTCTCGGCCGCTCCCCACACTAACATAGCAGCATGCAGCACACCCGGGCACCAGAGAGGTGGGGGCGCTGAAGCACTAGAGTGCTCCTCTCCCTCCTCCTCCTCTCTGTGTCCAGACTGAGGCGGCTTCCTCCGCAGGTCACCGCCGCCGCTTCTGTTTTTTTCGAGGCTCAAGCCTGTCCCCCCTCCCTCCTCCTGTCAGAGTAGGAGAGCAGCCGCCGGAGATCGGAGCGGCTGGTCTCTGTGCGGGGGGGGGGGGCGCGTGTTCTCCTGTGTCTCCCGCCCAAGCCTGTCTCCATCTGTTCACTTATGGAGGGGGGGTTGTCCTGGGAGGTCTGTACTAATGGAGGGGAGGTTGTCCTGGGAGGGGGGTTGTCCTAGGGGGTCTGTACTAGTGAAGGGGGGGGTTGTCCTGGGATGTCTGCACTAATGGAGGGGGGGGTTGTCCTGGGAGGGGGGGTTGTCCTGGGGGTCTGTACTAGTGAAGGGGGGGTTGTCCTGGGATGTCTGTACTAATGAAGGGGGGGGGGGGGTTGTCCGGGGGGGTTTGTACTAATGAAGGGGGGGTTTGTCCTGGGGGTCTGTACTAATGGAGGGGGGGTTTGTCCTGGGGGGGTCTGTACTAATGAAGGGAGGGGGGGTTTGTCCTGGGGGGGTCTGTACTAATGAAGGGAGGGGTGGTTTGTCCTGGCGGGGTCTGTGCTAATGGAGGGGGTTGACCTGGGGGGGGGGGTTTGTACTAATGGAGAGGGGGTTGTCCTGGGGGGGTTGTACTAATGGAGGGGGAGTTGTCTGGGGGGGTTTGTACTAACGGAGGGGGGTTGACCTGGGGGGGGTTTGTACTAATGGAGGGGGGGTTGTCCTGGGAGGTATGTACTAATGGAGGGGGGTTGTCCTGGGGGGGTTTGTACTAATAGAGGGGCGTTTGTCCTGGGGGGTCCGTACTAATGGAGGGGGGTTTGTCTTGGGGGGGTCAGTACTAATGAAGGGAGGGGGGTTTGTCCTAGGGGGGTCTGTACTAAGGGAGGGGGGTTTGTCCTGGGGGGATCTGTACTAATGAAGGGAGGGGGGTTTGTCCTGGTGGGGGTCTGTACTAATGGATGGGGGTTTGTCCTGGGGGGGGGTCTGTACTAATGGAGGGGGGTGGTTTGTCCTGGGGGGTCTACACCCAGGAAAGTACACCCAGGGCCCCAGAGGGAGAGGGCAGTGCTGAGGGAAAACCATCAGAGAGAGAATCCCGCTGCCCTGCGCCACCAGAAGAAAAGCCACACAGCCTGGTGCCATCCCTGGCGGAGAAAGGAATGGAGTCATTGCAGGAATACAGATCTGTGTGCTACCCAGCGGAGTCGCCACGGGCAATTCAGAGTGAGCTGACTCCTGATCAGGGGAACCATTGCTGTATCGCCGGGTCAGGTGAGAGGGCCGATCGGCCATTATCTACTAATGTCCATAGGAACTGCAGTCTCTGACCGTCTCCTGTATCATGTCTGCAATCTCTGACCATCTCCTGTACTATGATTGCAGTCTCTGACCATCTCTTGTATCATGTCTGCAGTCTTTGACCGTATTATGTCTGGGGGCTCTTTCTGGTGGTGTGTGTGGGGGGGGGGGGGGCATTGAAGGGCCCGGCCTTGGGGCGGCAAAGGGAGTAAATCCGGGCCTGTTTATAACTAAAATAATACTGGCCCTTTAACTGATTACATTAGAACTGTAGAGTTGGGCTGACTTGCTCCTCAGTCCACTGATGGTAACATGGCTGGAGCAGGAAAAAAAAAAAAAACATAGGGTGTGTACATGTGCTCCATGTGCAAAATTAAAAATAAAATTTATTACAGATTTGAAATGTGCTTTTTCTTGAGTAAATCTCTTGCAACACATTTATTCATCAAAAAAAAAGAACATCATTAAATATGATTGCAGACAACGTTCAGACAAGTTTAATTTCTGAAATGAAAGGGTTAGATGAGTTCAGCACTCCCATCTTGGTGTGACTGTGGCCTCGAACAGTTTTACATAATTTCAAGGACTTGTGAAAACCCAGACCTCTTTGTCTTTTGACCTTGACACATATTGTTGGTATACTTGTATACATTTGTCGTTTCTAGTTGTTTTTTTCAGCCTGGGTATTTAAGTTTCATTGTGGGCTGTGTGGGTGCTTATTCTGCCTATGCAAGTCATCTTTGTTTTGTCTATATCATAGCTGCGTTTTGTAGTTTTTGTCTTTTATTTTATACCAGACCAGTAAAAATTGCACAACAGCTGTTGATCTAAATTATGGGTTGCACAGATTAAAGCAAATTTATAAACCCAAAACCAAAAATATAATATATTGCAGCTTACTTGTCCTTAGATGTGGTGGCTGCAATAGTTTTATTTTTTTTTTAGGCTAAGAATATTTTCAGAAAGTAGAGAAAATACTTCTGGTAGTCTTACCAGAAATGCAACGCCCTTGTAAGTTATGTGAGTTGAACAGATATGTCACAAGATTTTAATTTTTATTAAAATTTACCTTCAGTAAGCCACTAGTTATCCTGCCTCCCATGTACTTTAGATGATGAGAGGAAGTCATGCTGGTAGTCCTGTCCTAGCGTTACAGTCATGGCTCTTTCCATAGATACAGTGGAGGAATGAGTGTTCTCACCATAGAATGGAAAGTGTGTTATTTGCAGGACTGCTAGGTGAAAAAAAAAGAAAGGCTGAAAAAAAGAAAAGGAATGCAGATACCTTATTGAAGAAGTATTAAGTTGCAATATTTTATATTTTTGGATTTGGATTTAACCACTTCAATACAGGGCACTTAGACACCTTCCTGCCCAGACCAATTTTCAGCTTTCAGTGCTGTCGCAGTTTGAATGACAATTGCGCGGTCATGCTACACTGTGCCCAAACTAAATTTTTATCATTTTGTTCCCACAAATAGACCTTTCTTTTGGTGGTATTTGATCACCTCTGCGGTTTTTATTTTTTGCTAAACAAATAAAAAAAGACCGAAAATTTTGAAAAAAAAAAAAGTTTTGCTTTTGTTTCTGTTAAAAAAAATTGTAAATAAGTAAGTTTTCTCTTTCACTGATGGACACTGATAAGGTGGCACTGACAGGCACTGATACGACGGCACCGATGAGGTGGCACCAATGAGCGGGCACTGATGGGCACTGACAATGGGCACTGATATGCGGGACTGATGGGCTCTGGTAGGCGGCACTGATGGGTGGCACTTATATGCAGCACTGATGGGCATTGATGGGTGGCACTGGGTGGCACTGGTTGGCACTGATGGGCACTGATGGGCAACACTGATGGGCAATGAAAGGCGGCACTGCTGGGCACTGCTGGGCACTGATAGGGTGGTGCTGATAGGCGGCACTGATAGGCGGCACTGATACGTACTGATACGTGGCACTGATATGAGGCACTGATGGGCATCCCTGGTGGCACTGGCAGTGGTAGGCATTGAAGTGGGCCCTGACTGGCAGCTGCCTGGGCACAGATTGGCAGCTGCCTGGGCACACAGTGGCATTTCCCTGGTGGTCTAGGGGCATACCTGGTGGTCCAGTGTGGATCGCTTCCCTGGTGGTCCTGGGCGGCTTCCCTGGTGGTCCTGGGTAGGATCCGAGGGGGGACTGTGTTGATAAACAATCAGCACAAACCCCCCCTGTCAGGAGAGCAGACGATCGGCTCTCCTCTACTAGCGTCTGTCAGACGCGAGTGAGGAAAAGCCGATCGGCGGCTCTTCCTATTTACATCGTGATCAGCCGTGATTGGACATTGGCAGCGGCTCGATATTCCTGATCACGTCATATGACGTCCAATCAGGAATATCAAACCACTTTTCCGCCGTCATTCTGTAATAGGGCGGGTGGCAAGTGGTTAAATACCCTTTAAACATTTTCGCTACCTGTACTGACGCAGGACAGCCCAACACTTAGTAATACTTAACCCACAACAGTAAAATCAGTCTGTTTATGCAGTAAAGCATTCTTGTTATACTCACTGTGGAACCTCTGCATTAATCCTCTGCATTATGTAATAAGGCTGTTTGATCCTGTCTTTTCTGATCCTCCTTTCTTTCTAAAGTCCCCAAACCATCTCCTGATAGAACAGAGCCTTGGGGACAGGAGGCACATGCTCAGTTGGGTGTGTATTGCTTGAGAGTTGTTTTTTTTATTGGGAGAGTGCATGTGATTAGCACAGGGCCAATCAGCACTGTGCAGACAGAGGGTCAGGGGTCCTGCAGCCTTATAGGACAATTAGTGGAGAATGAAAACTCCTCCTACAAACTTTAACCAGACACTGATTGAAGTCTCAAGACTGCTGTAACTTCTGATGAGAAGCGTGATTTAGCAGTTTAGATTTACTAAAATCAGGGCTTTTTTTCAACGGGAATGTGGGGGAACGCAGTTCCAGCAATGAATGTATGTAATAGCAAGGAATGCTAGGGTGTGCTGGAGGGTCTATTGATGCTGCCTCCTGGGGATCTATTTTTGCATGGAGGTCTCTTGTTGCTGATGGGGGTGTTATGATGATGGGGGGAGGGGCAATTGTTTTGCTGGGAGGGATCTACTGTTGAGGGAGAGGTCTATTGTTGGCTTCTAGGGGGGTCTATTGATGCTGGCTGCTGGGGGTCTATTGTTGCTGGGGTGGTATATTGTTGTGGGGAGTCCATTGTTGCGGGGGGGAAGTCTATTGTTGTGTGGGGGATCAGTTGTTGCTTGGATGAGGTCTATCATTGCTGGAGGGTCTAGTCTACTGTTGCAGGGGTGGGGTCTATAGTTCCTTACTGCAGGATTTTATTTTTCTTGTTATCATTAGCAAATTCCATGCAAATCACTTAGTAGCACAAAATGATACTTGGTTCTGTATTATCTAAAAGGGGCAGTACTGGGAGGTGGGTAGGAGGTGGAACCAAGGGACGGTGCTCAGAGGTAGGTAGGGAGCAGAAACGAAAGGGTGACCCAGGAAGGGGGGAGTTCCTGCACCTATTTCCTGAGAAAAAAAAGCCCTGGCTAAAATAATAATAATAATTGCATTTCCATGTTCTGTGTACTGTGAGATACCAGATATAGTAAATGCAGGGTCCTGGGTTTAGTAACACTTTAACCCTTTCCCGACCACCGCACGCCGATATACGGCGGCAGAATGGCACAGGTGGGCAAAAGGGCATACAGGTACATCCCATTTAGATGCAGCATTATGGGCGCTTGCTCCGTGACCGCGGGTCCCACGGACTTGATGTTCGCTGGGTGCCTGCGATCGTGTCACGGAGTGGAAGAACGGGGAGATGCCTTTGTAAACAAGGCATTTCCCTGTTCTGCCTAGTGATATGACAGAGATCACTGCTCTCTGTTATTGGGAGCAGTGATCACTGTCATGTGAGTAGTAGCCCATCCCCCCCACAGTTAGAATCACTCCCTAGGACACACTTAACTACTTGATCGCCCCCTAATGTTTAACCCCTTGTCTGCCAGTGTCATTTACACAGTAATCAGTGCATTTTTATAGCACTGATCGCTGTATAAATGACAATGGTCCCAGAATAGTGTCAAAAGTTTCCGATGTGTCTGCCATAATGTCGTAGTCACGATAAAAATCGCAGATCGCCGCCATTACTAATAAAAAAAAAATTAATAATAAAAATACCATAAAACTATTCCCTATTTTGTAGACGCTATAACTTTTGCGCAAACCAATCAATATATTATTATTGCGATTTTTTTTACCAAAAATATGTAGAAGAATACATATTGGCCTAAACTGAGGAAAAAAATTATTTTTTTATATATTTTTGGGGGATATTTATTATAGCAAAAAGTAAAAAATATTGCGTTTTTTTCAAAATTTACACTCTTTTTTTGTTTATAGCACAGAAAAATAAAAACCGCAGGTGATCAAATACCACCAAAAGAAAGCTCTATTTGTAGGGAAAAACGGACGTCAATTTTGTTTGGATGCAACGTCGCACGACCACGCAATTATCAGTTAAAGCGACGCAGTGCCAAATCGCAAAAAGTGCTCTGGTCAGGAAGGGGGTAAATCCTTCTGGGGCTGAAGTGGTTAAGGCAAGTCTGGGACTGAAAGTCTGTACTGGAAAATGCAATGCTCTTTGTACATTAACTTGTACAGTCAAAATACCACAAAAAAAAAATCAATAGAGTAAGAGCATTTGGTAAATTTAGCTGATTCATACAGTAGCGCCTTTAGTAAATTAAAAAAAATAAATTTCCCATTATAACAATAATGTAAATAAGGCATAGCAAGGTAGATGTTGCATGTTTTCCACTTTTGTAGCGCTGAGCTCTTAGTTCTACAACACCACATATGATATTTTTTTTTTTTTAGCTATCTTTAGCAAATATACAGCTCCTCAATATTTTATAAATTATAAACATAAAAACAACATTTCTGCACAGAGATTTTCCATGGTAAAGTTTTGTTAGTTCACAAAAAAACATATCTTTCACAACAGCTCATGAAACATGCATAATGCGGGAAAGATGGTGTGAGCGTGCTGGGATTCATCAAAGTCTTATCAGTGTGCATAATATAATTTGTCTAGCTTTGTACAGGAAAAGGTGGATGTGATTCATCATGGTTTGTAGAAGTTCTGCCCATTCATAGGTAAACTATGTGGAACCCTATGGGTAATTACAGAACTTAAACTATGCAAGGAGCAGGTCAGATCACACCTGTTTTTTACTGTTTGCTTAGAACCCACAGCAACAAGAAAACCAGCAAATACTTACATAGTTAGTCAGGTTTAGTCCATTCAGTGCAACTAATCTGGAAAAAAAAATAAAAATAAAATAAATGGATAGAAAGCCTCCATGTACAGAATTTTATACCCACCATTAATCCAAAGGAAGGAAAAAAACAAAACTCTAAAGTATGGTTCAATTTGCTCCAACAGAGGAAAGCCAAATTTTCACACCCACAAAAGGCAATCGGATATTCCACAGATCAACAATCTCTGGTTTTATTACCTATACATGGCAATATTCTGTGTTTGAGTATTTAGGAATGTACCCAACCCTTTTTTTTTAAACCATCTACTAATCTGGCCAGAACTAGTACTTGAGGGAGTTTATTCCACATTTTCATAGCTTTTACCATAAAGAGGCCTTTCCGTATGTGAAGGTTAAATCTCTTTTCCTCCAGACATAAAGAGTGCCCCCTGTCCTTTAAAATTACCTTAAAGTGCATAACTCTACACCAAGTACACTATATGGACCACTTATGTATTTATACATGGTGATCATATCCCCCTTAATTGCTTCTTCTTCTTCTTGAGAGAGAGAATACAATAAGTTCAGTTAATCTTTTAGCTCTTCCATACATCTCATCAATTTGATTGCCCTAGTCTGGTGAACTTCTGCAGTGAATCTGAAAGTAGCAGATCCTATTTAAAGCGGAGGGCCACCCTAAAATAAAAAATTACATTAATATTCTTTAAAAAAATTAAAAAAAGGAGTGCGCATGTGCGGAGTCTCCAAAATGGCCGCTAAAGGTGGAGCTCCGTCACACCCAGCACACAGCGGACCGTATTCTACCGAACCAAAGCAGGCGATCCGGACCCCTGATCACCCAGGGAACACTACCGCGTGTCCGGGATTCAGGTCCACAGAGACCTCGGGCCACAATTCGCTCGGGCGCCGCTGCCCGGGTGTACCAAGATGGCTGCCACGGCCCAGCAGAACGCCTCAGGACAGGAGAGCCACGCTGATCAGAGGCAAGTGATAGCACCGGCATCGCTGACTTTCACCCCAATGAACCAAAGTACCCTCCTCCAACAGATGACACCCTCTCCAGCTTCTACTGAATCACTCCTTAGCAGGCACTATGGAGACCCCAGGCTCTCCCCTGCGGGGCCTACCTTGACGCCACAACACGGGGACCCCATCCCTGATCACCTTCCCCCAGAAGCAGGCTTCCACCCTGATGACCTACTATTAAAAATGTCAGCCTTACTGGAGAGAGGCCTGTCTTCCACGGCTACGAAGATAACCGGGGACATAAAGGCAGACTTCCAGAGCCTGGGCGCCAGGATGGAAGCCATAGAGCAGAAACTTGACATGACAGTAGCTGCCACTAATCAGAACTCAGATCACATTCAAACACTTCAAGATAGGCTTGACTCGGCCCTGTTCAGAATCGATGAACTTGAAAACAGATCACGAAGATACAACTTCAGGATCAGAGGTCTCCCGGAGTCTATTGTTGAGGTCTCACAAGCTACTCAGGAAATAATTAAATCTCTGATCCCGAACATTCCGCAACATCGTCTGGAACTAGACAGAGTACACAGGGCTCTGGGTCCCCCTAGAAAGGACAGCTCACCCAGTGACGTCATTGCTAAAACACACTTCTACCAGGTCAAGGAGGAGGTGATGAAGCAGTCCAGAGCAACGAAACAACTCTCATGTCAAGGACACTCTATACAAATTTTCACCGACCTATCCCCTTCCACGATCCAGAGAAGAAGGGCCCTGAAACCCCTACCTTTAGTGCTGGCCCAAAAAGAAATTAAATATTGGTGGACTTTCCCTTTTGCTGTTAAGTTTTTCTACAAGAGCAAACACTACTCGTTCTCTACCTTCCGAGTCGGAAAGAAGGCACTTCTCTCCCTGAAGCTCATCTCACTTGAAGCGGACATGGACACCTCCAACCCGGCCTACAACCCAGCTAAACGACCCTCACCTACCAGCCCGCTGACGACCCTGTGGAACAAACCGAAGATGAAGAGAACAGAGGACAGTATCCCGACTTGAAGCACGGATTTGTCGCCTGCATTCTTCAATCCTCCACTCCTTTCTCTGTGCTCCAGGAGGGAGTATCACCCAGGGACTTCCTGCCCTACTACTGGAAGTCATGGCTCCTCCAGGGGGCCCCAGTCTCCTTTTTCTCCTATCCCCCATTCTCCAACTGCCACTGGCAATAAAGTGATTAACTTTCCACATGACCAGGGGGGGGGGGGGACTTTGCTGTACAGCTTTACTTAGGGAGATTATCTTTAGGTGCTACTTGACACAGCAGTCATCAGTTTGATAGTTTCCTGTTAAGTTTTCGGTTTGTATGTTTCTTTGGTTCTTTAAAATGTTAAAACATCTGAAGAAGCTCGCTATGGCCTCTTCATCTCTCTTCTTTTCTTTTTCCTCCTTTGCTCTCTCCCCCCCCCTCTTCCCTCCCTACCCGCCCCTGTATATGGGTCTCTCAATGATTATTTGTCTCTCAACTTCCAATCAGGTTTACTCCGAGGCTCCCAAACACGCAGAAGTCCTATACAGGAGGTCCGTCAGGTCGAAAGTCCATCGACTGGTGTCCCTAACGGTAAGTGACGCAGGGTCTGACAGCAGTTTCGCTCCTCTCCTCCATGGCTGACCCGTCTAGTCTTCCATTTAGATTAGCCACCCACAATGCTCAAGGCCTGAACTCTCTCCTCAACAGGAGAAAGCTATTTGATAGCTACAATTACAAATCCCTCAAGCTAGACGTGGTGATGGTACAAGAAACCCACTTCCCTGAACGGTACAGCCCTAAATACTGGCACCATCAATTCCCTCTATTTTATTTGGCAAAAGCTGAAGTCAAGTCGAAAGGGGTTGCAATCCTCTTTTCTAAAACCTGGAAGGCAGATTACAAAGATCCAGAAGGGAGATTCATCCTAGTCAAAGGGCTAATAAACGGGCACTTATTCTCTTTTATCTCTTATTAAACCCCGAATAAGGGTCAACACACATTTTTCCAAACAATGATGTCAACCCTTAATCCTCTCTTAGAGGGGACTACTATACTGGGGGGAGATTCTAATATAGAGCTAGATCAAGGGCTGGACAAGTCCAACCCTTCTAAACCCACATTAACTACTAGGGCCAGCCTAAAATTTGCTAGACTGATCCATGCACATAGATTGGCTGATGTATGGCGGGAATCGAACCCAAGGAGAAGGGACTACACCCACTTCTCCTGCCCCCATCAATCCTATGCTAGGATAGATCACATCCTAATGCCTACACATCACCTACCCAATGTAGCCAGGTCCAAAATCATTGACACAACACTTTCTGACCACTCCATCGTAACAGTGACTCTACTGAATGTCTCTCACAGATCCAAGCATTATCACTGGAGGTTGAACGAGTCAATCCTTTCGGATCCCATTAGAGTTACCGAGATCAACAAAGCAATTACAGAATACTTCTCGATAAACAATGTTGGTGATATATCGGCAGAAGTTCTGTGGGCGGCTCATAAAGCAACCATCAGAGGCAAAATCATTCAAATCGCAACCCAAATCAAAAAGGAAAGGAAGGCTGACATTGACAGACTAGAAATAGGGAATGCTTCCCTCCGGGCTCAACATAAAAGGGACCCAACCAGTGTCCCTGCGTCACAACTAGACACAGCTAGACTTGAACTGAACCTAGCCCTCACAACACGTGCTGAAAAACTGTTACGGTGGAGTGGTGCTAAGTTTTACTCTCAGAAAGATAAACTAGGCACAATGCTAGCCAACAAGCTCACCCTCAAGATGAAGTGTAATGCATTTCCCAGGATCCGGACACATAATCAGATTACTACCTCAGATCCCACCAAAATCCTCTCAGCTTTTAGGGACTTCTATGTTAAGCTCTATAGTGACACCCAGAGGGGCACTGTTAGCTCCATATCAAAATTTCTTACCACCCTTCCCATCCCCCGACTCTCAGAACAACACAAATCTATTCTGGAGAAGCGAATCTCGGTAGCGGAAACTCTTGAGGTCATTAAGAACCTAAAGAAGGGCTCGGCCCCAGGACCAGACGGGCTCTCGGTGACCTACTATAAAACATTCGCAGAGACCTTGGCTCCCTATTTGATCAAATTCTTTACCGAAAAGACGACCAGTACTCCCCTTAGTCCCAACCTAAACACAGCCTTCATCACCGTTATTCCGAAACAAGATAAAAATCCTGAAGAGGTAGGGAACTACAGGCCAATCTCTTTAATAAACAATGACTTAAAAATCCTCACTAAGATCCTCGCTAACAGGTTAAACTCCTTCATAAACTCCTATATCCACAAAACTCAGGTTGGATTCATACCGGGTAGACAGGGACCTGACCAAACCAGACAAACCGTAGACATAGCATCCATTCTACAGACAAACTGGCCAGCGGGCACTAGACAGCAGGGCATGCTACTCTCCCTAGATATACAAAAAGTGTTCGATTCAGTATCCTAGCAGTATATTTTCTCGCTATTAGAGCATTGGGGGTTTGGTGAACGCTGTCTGGGTACTAATAAAGCTCTATACTCCACACCCATAGCCATTATTAGGATGCAAGGCTATCACTCCTCCCTGATTCACATAGCTAGGGGCATGAGGCAGGGTTGCCCTTTATCCCCCCTGGTGTTTGCCATTGCCATAGAGACACTAGCAATAGCGATTCGAGAGAATCCAGACATCAGGGGGGTTACCTGTGGAGCCCAGGAGCACAAATGTGCTCTATTTGCTGATGACCTAATACTCTATATCACTTCTCCCCTTACATCCTTACCCAACCTATGCAAAACTCTTTCCTCTTTTGCAAACGTATCTGGCCTCCAAGTAAATTACACTAAATCCCAAGCCCTCAACATTTGCCTCACCCCTGAGACGGTCAACCTACTTAAACAAAACTTTCAGTTGGACTGGAATGACTCAGCCATTAACTACCTGGGCATCTCCCTGACCCCCAAATTTGAATCTCTCTATACCAAAAACTGCCCACCCATGTTCCTGAAACTAGAACGAGACTTAAAATCCTGGTCCAAACAAAATTTATCCTGGCTAGGAAGAGTGAATGCTGTGAAGATGACGTTGTTGCCTAGACTTCTCTACTTGTTTCGAGCTCTTCCCATTCCATTGAGGAAGGATCACCTTCAGTCCTTCCAGAGCAAAATCCTTAAATTTATCTGGGGGGGCTCGGGATACAGGCTAAAACAACAGATCCTGTATTTATCACGAAAACAGGGAGGGCTGGGCCTCCCACATCTTCACAGATACTACCAAGCAGCTAGACTAGCCCAGTTGTCGGGGATTTACTTTAACATGGAAAGGCCAGACTGGATACGGATAGAATGGCAAGCGGTCCCCCAACATACCCTAGACTTTTTACTCTGGACCCCCCCCCCCCCAAAAAAATAGACCCCCTATTTTAGCCCCTACACTCTCACATTTATTCACGATGTGGGATAAACTGAAATCAAATCCAAACCTCTCTTATTCCGTAATCCGGACTTCCCCCTAGGATTAGACATAAAGGGCCCATAACCCTTGCACAATGTATCAGTAAACTAGACCTCCCACATTCTGAACGGTTTAGATTTGGCCAAATCAGTCATTAACTACAAAGCATTTGGTTGGACAAACCGAATCCCCCGAAATTTTGGAGCAGGCAGGCATAGAGCAGGCATTTCGGTCATATATGCGTCACTTACCCAACTCCATGGCCAAACTTCTTACATGTTAGCCTGGGAGCAGGATCTACAATTCCAGTGGAGCCTGGAGACATGGCAGTCGGCAATGGCATCTGCATACAAGGGAATTATTAATACCTCCCTTATGGAAGCGAATATAAAGATTATGACCAGGTGGTATATGACACCAGCCAGATTGGCAAAAATCTTCCCATCAGCAGATCCCCTTTGTTTTAGAGGCTGCCAACTCATAGGCACAATTTTGCATGTGTGGTGGACGTGCCCCAGAATCAGGCCTTTCTGGATTTTTAATCTAATCAAAAAAGCAACAGGATGGGTCAACCCCAGGTCTCCAGAAAACGCTCTTTTGAATGCACACATTCCTTGCCTCTCCAAATATAACCGCAAACTGATCATCTTCATATTTCTGGGAGCCAAGATAACACTGGCTAAGGCTTGGAAGCAACCCACAGTTTCTGCAAAGGCAGCGACCAGGAAGATATCCTGGATCATGGCCCAAGAGAAATTGGTGAGCAATGCATCCTCAATGATACAAAACAGAAATTTGAGATCACCTGGGAACCGTGGTCTAAACACATGGGCATAGCACTTTACCCAGGGATTATCCCAAGCCAAGGCCAGGACAATAATTGAGAGACACAAACCATATTTCCCAACCCTTTCCCCCTCCTTTTTCTGTTCTTTCCCCCCGCTTTCTTCTCTGGGGTCTCTCCGCTTCTGATTCAGGGTTTCTGTCAGTTACTCATGGTACGTTTTAAGAATCCCGCTCTTGAGACAGCAGGTCTGGGATAGGGGCTCTACTCTGGGTGGGGGACCCCGCACCACGGCACAGCATGATCCCCGGAGGGGTGCCGGGGTGTTGGGACCCTCTCCTACAGGCCCTTGCCGGGCCAGGAGGGCCTCTCAGTTAAATGCGGGATCTCCTCCACACACAAACAGTGGGACAGGAAGTAACTCTCACCCAATATCAACTCCCCAAGGGGGGTCTGACTGCTTAAATGTTATTTTGTCTGGTTTGCTATTTGTACACCGTCATAACCCACTGTACTACACCGACAAAGTCTGTAAACGGCCTATCTTTTTGTACCATGATTTCACGATGACAGTGTCGTCCTATTATTGTCACTCTGTTATATATTTTATGAAAATAAAATACTTTGAAAGATAAAAAAATAAAAAAAATAAATCATTTGAAAAAAATTTTTTTTTTAACTTACCTGAAACCCCTGTTGCTAGGCAGTCTTCCTAATCTGCCTCTTCCTATTCCGCTGCGCTTCCTCCTGTTCGGCGAGCGGCCCCGTTGCCTTCTGGGACATGTGTGTGTTCCAGAAAACAACGGGGCCATTCACAAAGCGCCGCTCGACTTGCGCATGCGCAGTAAAAAACGGGCAGTGAAGCCGCGAGGCTCCACTGCCTGTTTCCCTTCGTTAAGATGGAGGCGCCCGCAGCCGATCCGATTGACGGATCAGCCTCGGGGGGCTGACATCGCGGGCTCGCTGGACAGGTAAGTGTCCTTATTAAAAGTTAGCTGCTGACTTTTAATTAAAAAAAAATCGTGGCCGGAACACCCCTTTAACCACCTCAATACCGGGCACTTTCACCCCCTTCCTGCCTAGGCCAATTTTCAGCTTTCAGCGATGTCGCACTTTGAATGACATTTGCGCGGTTATGCATCACTGTACCCAAATTTATTTTTTTATCATTTTCTTCACTCAAATAGAGCTTTCTTTTGGTAGTATTTAATCACCACTGGGCTTTTTGTTGATAAAAAAAACAAAAACATTTTTTGAAAGTAAAAAGGTTTTCTTAGATTCTGTCAGAAAAATGTGTAAATAAGTAATTTTTCTTCTTCACTGATGTGCGCTGATAAGACTGCACTGATGGGCACTCATGAGGCGGCACTGAAGGGCACTGATGAGGTGGCACTGATATGCAGCACTGATAGACAGCACTGATAGGTGGCACTGATATGCAGCACTGATAGGTGACATTGATGGGAAATAATAGGTGGCACTGATGGGCATTAAAAGCCAGCACTGATTGGCATCACTAATGGGCACAGATTTGCCTCACTGATGGGCACAGATTGGTGTCAATGATGGGCACAGATGGCCATCACTGATGGGCACTGTTGGGGCTGCATTGTAATCAGAACACTGATGATCAGTGCCCTGATTACCTTTACATGTCTCCCCTGTAAGGAAATGCTGCTGATTGGCTCTCCTCACCTCACACACTGTCAGTGTGAGGCGAGGAGAGCTGATAAACGGCATCTCCTTGTTTACATGTGACCGGCTGTGATTGGACACAGCTGATCACGTGGGTAAAGAACCGTGGCTCTTTGCCGAGATCGGGGTCGTGCCGTGTCCCAGTGACAAGGCGTGCCCACGATCGCCGCGTTGCGTGCACCTGCGGGTGCTCAATTGCGGCTTAACTGGGCGCCGTCATATGATGTTGCCTCAGAACAAGAGCCGCCCCGCTCCACCGTCATTTGTCTATACGGCGGACAGGAGGTAGTTAAAGAGTAACTCCACTTTTGATGAGAAAAAGAAAATCCTCTCTGGGTGATCGGTGTACATTGCAAGGATTTTGGCAAACTTTTTTGCAGATTCTGACCTTTTGTTTTTCTGAAGAAATAGCTGTTTGTTTGTCTGTACCAAACGAACAGCAAATCTCTAATGAGGAAATTGGCAGGGTTTGCATGGCTTTAGACGTAATCTTCTTTGAGAGTATCTCACCAAAATGCCTTTGTTGCAGGGGGTGCTAAAAATCTAATTTGTATCTTAGTAAATACTCCTGGGAAAAGCCAATTACACAAGCAGGAAATGACATACCTGGGGTGGGGGGGGGGGGGGGGGGGCTCTGTACACCATCTATGTACAGAAGGCCTCCAGGTAGCAGGTAGTCATATTGCATTTTACAAAGAATTACAGCTCTGCAGTTTGAAAAGGAAAGATACTTTTTAATAACATCCAATTGCAATATGACTTGTGTCGCAACTGTATAAGCTATATTATTTTTTTTAATTGCTAATTTTTTTTCCACAAAAGTGGAGTTACCCTTTCAGCTTTCTGCCTTTTGTTCTATAAAAAAAAAAGCTTTAATACATTATTAAAACAAACATTTTAAAGGGCTTACAGCAAATTGTTAACATTCAATAACTAAATTTAAGCTGGGATCTCTTAGTATTTACTCAAATTGGGATCACATGACCATCTTCCAGAGGTAGAGCAAACCGCAGTATTTTTAGAGAGGTAATTAGGTCCTTTACTACCTCCCTTTTTTAGTTAGGGCTGGATTTCCATCAACCTTTGGCACCAAATGCCTCCTCAAATAGAATCTCCTCTTAAAAGAAAAATATTATTTTTCAATGTGTAAATATGCTAATATGCTATAGTGGCTGTAGACCACAATGAGAAAGATTCCCCTTTGTCTTTGTCACCCATAGGCACAGGTCTGCTTTGCCTAATGGTAAAGCTAGCCCTGTTTATATAGTATTATTTTTGACCAAAACACAGGTTCACTTAAAAGTATGTCCATAGTTAAAACTTTTTTGGTGGATAAAGTGTAAAAGGGTTGCACCTCTGTCAGATGTTTTATTTCTGCTGGTGTCCACTTGGGAGGTTTTCTCTTTCTATTTGCCCCAGAGACCATTGTCATTGGGACAGAAATTATGGGAAATTCAAAATGGCGTGGTTGTTACCAGAACAGGAAGTGAGGGGACACTTTCAACAAGGATACCTGTTCTGGCGACAACCATCTAAAGGACAACTTCCACCCACTTTGGTGCATTTTCCTCTTCACTGCCTATTGTGCCTTGAGACAGAAAGGAGTTCCTGCCAGCAAATAAGAATAACATGACAGGGTTTTAAACATTCTCTGTTCTATCCGATGTGAGAAAACAAAAACAAATAGGGACATTTTTACATAGAATGTTTTTGAAAATGCCCAAAACACATAAACTGCAGTTAAAGTGCCAGGAAAGTAAACCCCCCAAAACTCCCCCACTCAATATGTACTAGTTATTTGCATTGCCAATATTTACCTGTACCCCCTGTTCCCCCACCACTCAGATCCCCACTGTCGCCCCCCACAAAGACACAGGTAATTGTCTACAATACCTAGTACTGCACACTGTCAGTGGGCCACTGAGATCTCAAGGCACTGTGAAGAGGACTGTGACATGGATATGGTGCACTGGGATACCTAAAGCGGAGTTCCGCCGAAAAAAAAAAATTAAAGTCAGAAGCTACAAATACTGCAGTTGCTGACTTTTAAAATGAGGACACTTACCTGTCCAGGGCGCCCACAATGTCCTCACCCGAAGCCGACCTGTCCCTTGGCGCCCGGGTGCAGGCACCGGCAACTTCAGTAAGGGAATCATGAAGTGAAGCCTTGCGGCTTCACAGCCTGGTTCCCTACTGCGCATGCACGAGTCGTGATGCATGTTCTGAGTGGTCCCTGCTGTTTTCTGGGGCCTTTGTGTCTCCCAGAAGACAGCAGGGGGTGGGGCAGAGGAGGGGCTGGACATGGCGTAGATCGCAGGGGATTCTGCGGCGATCTTTCGCCGGAAGTGGGTGCAAATACCTGTATTAGACAGTTATCTGCTCCCCCCTCCCCCTGAAAGGTGCCAAATGTGACACCGGAGGGGGAGATGAATCCGAAAAGTGGGAGTTCAATTTTTTGGGTGGAGCTCCGCTTTAAAGTGATTGTAAAGTCTATTTTTTTTGTTTGCTTTTAAATAACAAACATGTTACACTTACCTGCTCTGTGAAGTGGATTTGTACAGAGCAGCCCAGATCCTCCTCTTCTCGGGTCCCTCTTTGCTGCTCCTGGCCCCTCCCTCCTGTCAAGTGCCCCCACAGCAAGCAGCTTGCTATGGGGGCACCCAAGCTAAGTCACAGCTCCCTGTGTCCATTCAGACACAGAGCCCAGCCCCCCTCCCTCCCCTGATTGGCTAACTGACTTTGATTGAAAGCCGTGGGAGCCAATGGCGCCGCTGCTGCGTCTCAGCCAATCAGGAGGAGAGTCCTGGACGGCTAAGACACTCCTGGACATCACTGGAGAGAGATGGGGCTCAGGTAAGTAATTAGGGGGTGCTGGGGTGGCTGCTACACACAGATGGTTTTTTATCTTAAAGTGGAGTTCCACCCCAAAAAAAAAAAAATTAGTAATGTGCTTAAAAAAAATAAAAAAAAAACATTTGGAGAAATTTTTTTTTACTCACCTCTAAATGGCTGTTGCTGGGGGGTCCCCTGTAGTCTGCCTCCTTCAGTGCCTGGGCTGGTGACATCACTTCCCTCGGCGCAGGAAGGGAGATCGCCTCTCCACCCTCCCTCTTGTCAATCATCTGGCACACGGCACACGTGACCGGTCCCAGATGATTACAGGTCCAGTGACGGCGCGCGGCGCTTTTCGCGCATGCGCAATGGGTGCCCGGCTGTGAAGCAACACCCGGGCGCCCACAGTTAAAATGCCGGCACCGCCGAGCGGGGGGGGCGAGCAGGGCTTCGATCCCCCGCATCGCTGGACCCTGGGACAAGTAAGTATCCGATTAAAAGTCAGCAGCTGCAGTATTTGTAGCTGCTGACTTTTATTTTTATATTTTTTTAAATGGGAACCCCACTTTAATGCATAGAATGCATTAAGATAACAAATGTTTGCCTTTACAACTCCTTTAAAGAGCAGTGGTGGGGATTGGAGCAAGAGTAGAGGTTAGTATAGGCAGGGTATAAGAGGGTACCTAGCACAGTGTGGTGGGTGGTTGAGTTGAGGTGTACATTTTTCATGTAGCACTCTTAGTTATATTGCTACTAGAACTAGTTGAATATAATTTTGTGGCTTCTCTGTAGACAGTGGAGCAAGTTTTGATTGCTTTTGGCTGTTCTGGGTTCTGCTTGTTGCAGGCTCAACTACTTCCCCGTGTATACTGGTAAGTTATGGAACATAGTGGGTTGGAAGAGGCAGACCCTGGGCTGAATATTCATGCAACCTTAGCCAATCCCTGGTCAAGAAAGTGACCAGCAGGGGACTGAGGTTTGCATAAATAGTGTGGGCCTAGAACAGCAGGGTCCTTGTCCTGGTGGACAGAGATCCAGCCTGGGGGGACTGTCTGCCCTCCTGGTGTGCTGAGGATCTGGCCTGGAGGCTCACAGTACAGGGTCTGGGTGGTACTGGGAGGAAGCATCCATGTACACAAGGACAGATGCCTGAGAAAGAGAGAACTAGAGAGAATGATACTGCGTGACCTCTTTTTTGAGAGACTGTTCCAAAGTTGCTGACTCAGGGCTGCTTCCAGAATGGGAGTCCCCAAACACAGGTACGCACATATGCAGTCACACAGAAGAGAAGTCATATACTGTATGTGCATATACTCATGGGAATGGGTTAATGCCTAACTCCAGCCAAAACCCTTTTTTGTTTTGGACATAGTATAAGGTTATGTTGAGTTTTACTGCTGTCTGTGCTCCCACTAGGGAGATCTTCCCTGACTTCCTGTCTATTGGATGGATGTCCCACAGAAAATGTTGAAAAATCTCCCCAAAGTCCAAACAAGCTCAAGGTTCTAACCATTCCCCAATGCATCTAAAAGTGAAAAAGAAGCTTTGCTTTACATGTGTTCACTACCCCAAAATTCCAAAATGGACTGGTATGAATAAGTACCAATAAGTTATTATCTTTAAGACAGAGTGTAACGTCTCTTACTTGGAGGAGAGATTCCAGATCACAATGTAGATTAGGCTGACACAAAGCAGTGGTAACACATATTCTGTTATAAATCAGATGTAAACATTCCTGGCTTAACAATTCAATTCCAAAGTATTTAAGTATTTAGAACATTCATGCAGGTGCAGCCTGAAACACATAATTTACTTTGTACATTCGTCTCTGTTTATTGGTTTATAATGGTTACAGACTTCAAGGTGAAATATAGTGTAAGTTCAGTAAGCATGTCTTTGGAGCCCACTCACACTAGTGTGTTGCAGTAATGAAAAATAAAACTCATGTTTAACTAAAGTCATTGCAATGCTTGGTACCCAATGCATTAAGCTAAACATGCTGTGATACCATTCTTATATTAAATGCATGGTCAACTGCACCTGATCTGCGCCAGGTCACTTTAAAGTGTATTACCACTTTTGCAACCAAACTGGGATAACATTTACTATATACAGTGCTTTGAAAAAGTATTCACACCCCTTGAAATTTTCCACATTTTGTCATGTTACAACCAAAAACATAAATGTTTTTTATTGGAGTTTTATGTGACAACCAAAAACATAAATGTATTTTATTGGAATTTTATGTGACAACCAAAAATATAAATGTATTTTATTGTGATTGTATGTGATAGACCAACACAAAATTGCACGTAATTGTGAAGTGGAAGGGAAATGATAAGTATTTTAAAACTTTTTTTACAAATAAATATCTGAAAAGTGTGGCATGCATTTGTATTCAGCCTCTTTACTCTGATACCCCTAATTAAAATCTAGTGGTACCAATTGCCTTCAAAAGTCACCTAACAAGTAGAGTCCACCTGTGTGTAATTTAATCTCAGTATAAATACAGCTGTTCTGTGAAGCCCTCAGAGGTTTGTTAGAGAACCTTAGTGAACAAACAGCATCATGAAGACCAAGGAACACACCAGACAGGTCAGGGATAAAGTTGTGCAGAAGTTTAAAGCAGGGTTAGGTTATAAAAAAAAAGTTTTGAATATCTCACGAAGCACTGTTCAATCCATAATCCGAAAATGGAAAGAGTATGGCGCAACTGCAAACATACCAAGACATTGCCATCCTCCTAAACTGACAGGCCGGGCAAGGAGAGCATTAATCAGAGAAGCAGCCTAGAGGCTCATGGCGACTCTGGAGGAGCTGCAGAGATCCACAGTTCAGGTGGGAAAGTCTGTCCACAGGACAAGTAGTAGTCGTGCACTCCACAAATCTGGCCTTTATGGAAGAGTGGCAAGACGAAAGCCATTGTTGAAAGAAAGCCATGAGAAAACCCCTTTACAGTTTGAGAGAAGCCACATGGGGGACATAGCAAACATGTGGAAGAAGGTATTCTGGTCAGATGAGACCAAAATTGAACTTTTTGGCCTAAAAGCAAAATGTCATGTGTGGCGGAAAACGAACACATCACCCTGAACACACCATCCCCACCGTGAAGCATGGTGGTGGCGGCATTATGTTGTTGGGATGCTTTTCTTCAGTAGGGACAGGGGAGCTTGTCAGAGTTGATGGGACGATGGATGGAGCCAAATACAGGGCAACATTGGAAGAAAACCTGTTAGAGTCTGAAAAAGACTTGAGACTGGGGCAGAGGTTCACCTTCCAGCAGGACAACGACCCTAAACATACAGCCAGAGCTACAATGTAATGGTTTAGATCAAAGCATATTCATGTGTTAGAATGGCTCAATCAAAGTCCAGACTTAAATCTAATTGAGAATCTGTGGCAAGACTTGAAAATTGCTGTTCACAGACACTCTTCATCCAATCTGACTATTTTGAACTTGAGCTCAATCTTAAGCTATTTGCAAGGAATAATGGGCAAAAATGTCACTCTCTAGATGTGCAAAGCTGGTAGAGAGAGACACCCCAAAAAGACTTGCAGCTGTAATTGCAGCGAAACGTGCTTCTAGGAAGTATTGACTCAGGGGGGCTGAATACAAATGCACGCCACACTTTTCAGATTTGTAAAAAAGTTTGAAAACCATTTGTCATTTTCCTTCCACTTCACAATTATGTGCCACTTTGTGTTGGTCTATCACATAAAATCCTAACAAAATACATTTACGTTCTTGGTTGTAACATGACAAAATGTGGACAATTTCAAGGGGTATGAATACTTTTTCAAGGCACTGCATTAGTTATAAGCTCCCAGTAACATAGTATAACTTAAAACAATATTTAAAAATTGATTATTACCTTTTAAGGTGCATTTTACTTGCCTAAAAATCCGTACATGCACTCTCTGCATAGTAATGTATAGGAGTGGGATGTGGAATCACATTTAACATAATTAACCACTTGCCGACCACAATATATATATATATATATACTTTGCGGTTTGCAAGTGGTTTACCGGGGTTATGGCTGAAGCTATCAACCATAACTCCGGTACCTTTTTTTTTTTTTGCCGGCGGGTGTCTTTCTCATGAAACTGATCTAAGTCGCTCATTGCTTTCCGAAGCGGCAGGAGGTGACGTGTTTCTCTGGCTTACCATTTCCAGAGGCACACCCGAGATACAATCTGACATTGCTGCCAGTTGGTCACAGAGGCGATCAAAGACTAGATAGTCTTTGATCGCCTCTATAGCCTTGGAGGACTGGAGCAACGTTGTGACATCACTTCCGGTCCAGGGTGGAAGTAAACAATTATTTTTTTAAAGAAAAAGATCAAAATCATTTTATTTTTTTTAGATATTTTGCTTTTAAAGGTAAAGGAGAGATTTGGACCTTTGTTAAAAAAAAAGGAGAGATTTGGGGTCTTTTTGACCCCAGAGCTCTCCATAAGGAGGACCTGTCATTCTTATTTCTAATACAAGGGATGTTTACATTCCTTGTAATAGGAAAAAAAGTGATTTCAATTTTTTTTTTAAAGGACAGTGTAAAAATAAAATCAATAAGAGAAAAACAAATGGTGTTCGCACCACACATGTGAGGTATCGCCGCGAACGTTAGAGCGAGAGCAATAATTCTAGTGCTAGACCTCCTCTGTAACTCTAAACACCATAGTTTGTCGCCATTCCACGAGTGTGCGCAGGTTTAAAGCATGACATGTTAGGTATCTATTTACTTGGCGTAACATCTTTCATATTATACAAAAAAATTGGGATATATATCTTTTTTTTTTTTTTAATTAAAGTATATTTTTTCCCAAAAAATTGCATTTGAAAAATTATTTCCTAGGGTCTCTGTTTGGGGGTTATCAGTAATTTTCTAGCAAAAAATACTGATTTTAAACTTGTAAAAAAAAAGTGCCAGAAAAGGCCTGGTCTTCAAGTGGTTAAAGTGGAACTAAAGTCTCGCTTTCAAAAACTGTGAGCAGGCAGGCTGTTTGTTGCAGAAGAAAACGTGCAATGTCTCTTCTGCAATAAAAGAAGCCTACCAGCCTGATTGCAGTCTTCTTTGGAATGTACACCAAGCTGGATAAACGCAGCTCATTTTACCTATGTGTTGGAATGACTGTGCATGCGCAGGAGTGATGTAATCTCATGTCGGTCAATGAAAATGGCTGCAGCCCAGCACCTGGAAGAAGCCGTGAGGGACCTCAAACCATTTAACGAGAAGGAAATACTGCTCAGTTTACCTGCGCTTTACCCTGTCTTTAATGTGTTCCCAGTTCTTCATTATTATTTGTAAACTACATTTGAACACTGTCTGTCCTAACAAAGGGTAAAAAATTTAGAAACTGCCCTCCTGCATTGTATGTTAGTGAAGTATAGTTGACTCTTATTGGGGACAAAGACACTGTGAGACTGTCTACGAATTCTTATGCCCCATACACACGATCAGATTTTCCGAAACAAATGTTGGATGTGAGCTTGTTGGCTGAAAGTCCAACCGTGTGTATGCTCCATCAAACATTTGTTGTCTGACTTTCCGCCAACGAATGTTGGCTAGCATGTTTTCAGGTTTTCTGCCAACAAAACTTTGTTGTCGGAATTTCTGATCGTGTGTACACCAGTCCGACACACAAAAGTTCACGCATGCTCGGAATCAAGTAGAAGGATCCGTACTGGCTATTGAACTTCCTTTTTCTCGGCTTGTCGTACGTCTTGTACGTCACCACGTTCCCACATTCGTAATTGTTGGCCAACATTCGTATGACTGTGTGTATGCAAGACAAGTTGGAGCCAACATCCTTCAAACAAAAATTTAGGGATTTGTTGTCGGAAAGTCCGATCTTGTGTACGGGGCATAAGGATCAGCTATGACAGCTTCTCCTTAGAAACCTCTAAAAATACTTTTTTTTTTTTTAATGGGACTAGATAATAAAAGTTTCATACTACCTAAACGTCTGTCCTGGTGTCATTATTTCAATGGATATGTGTGATTAAATCTGACAGGTTAAGATACATTTCCATTATCACAAGCATGTTGGTATTTCACATCCTAGATAAGAGCGTTGGTGGTTTTGTGGAGGAGAGAGGCTTTCTAGTCTGCAGACCCTGGGCAAACAGCCATACTGAGCAAGGAGTATTCAATAATCTAGCACAAACAGACACAGCAATAAAAGGGACCATACTTACAAGACGTGGGGTGACACTGGAAAAACAAATCTCTAAACTCAAACCTAAGTTCTGTAAACTTTGTAAGTGGCATTATGGGAAAACGAGGTTAAAGTTTAAATAGGACACACCTTACTTTTTTACCCCTTTTTCAAAGAATTAGAAGCTTTTATGCGTACAGACAAAAACAAAGAAGTAGTTTAGCAGGATCTTCAAGCCTGTCTAGACCCTGCAAAACAAATTTACTAAACTCTAGTGCACATGAGGCTCTTAGAAAATGCAAGTATTGATACAGAGGCAATGCTGGTGATTAGTCCTTTGCCCTTGTCCTGTCATTTTTGAGGCACAGCTTCCAGAGTTAAGGGTCCTCTTTTTCATTAAATTAAGGGTCAACACAAGAAAAAAATTCAGAATGTAAGATTCCAATCAAAACGTTTTTATTGTTTTGGATAGCATGGGAAGTAGTTAGGAACTGTTACTGCATGTTGACTGGATCTATAAAATGTGATGTTTTGCCAAAATCTCACAATAAAAAATCAGTAGATCGACTTCTGTACAACCAGGTTGAAATTTGTATTGGTCCCTGCTGAACCGGATAAATTTTGATCCATGTAGTACATCTAAGAAGGAGCCACTTGCCGGAGAAGCCCTCTGAAACTGGTTCCTTTCCCCAATTAGTTGGTCTACTGCCTTTGACCTTGACATGACCATGCTAGGTCCAAGTCTGCTGCAGGACTTTTCCTGTAAAAGAAATATGGAAATCCCGAGGGGGGAAAAGAAAACAAATGATGGAGACTATGTAAATATGGTGAGATAGAATTCAATGGTCCCAGAATGATTATCTCCGCCAGCTTTGTTGGGGCCCTTACGGTGGTGCACAAATAATGATGCTTGGTGGTTTCTGTCTGCTCTCAGTTCAAGAAGACTAACTATTGAAGAGGCTTTTGATAAAAATACTTTGCAGGAGAACACAAACAATAGCAAAGAATGGAAGACGTTTAGGGGAAAGTAATAATAATCATAAACCTAGGGAAGGGATGATGTGGCAGGGCCTAGCGGTAGACGATGCAGGACAATGCCTAGGGAACAGGAGGATAAGGCTGTGTTGGGCTGAAGTCTCAATCCCCGTTGTACAGTGTGTGTAATAGATGTGACAGCCCTCTTACCAATCCTGTGCTTTAGTCATTGATACCGGTGGCAGAGGGGCCCCTCATGGATCGATAGCTTGATGACCAGTGAACTCACACTGCGATGCTGGAGATGCAGAAGAAGACCAGCAAGCCCATACTGTAATGCTGGAGATGCAGAAGAAGTCTGACAAACCTGCACTAAAATTCTGGGGTGCTGCAATTTAGGCTGCGCTGGAGGCGAATGTTTGGAGGTCTCAGCACCCTAGCCTGGGCTTTTGCTTACTTCCATGGTCTGGTGCTAAGTGCCCAGAACCACCCAGAGCAGTTCACTCAGCTCTGCTAGACTCCTAATCTCTGGCTGCATAGTTTTCTGGGTACTATAGTTGCCTCTCTACTGTAATCTAGTGCCACCGGTACATAGTGAAACCACACCTCCCATAGTCCTTTACGTAACAATATCTCATACTTTCAGTCTAATGTCGACCAATCAGAGAGAGGGCATAAAGAGTCAAAAAGCACATAGCGAGCAGGCATGTTGCGACTTAACAAGCAAAGAACAAATACAGCCCAGCGCTCAGGATGTGTTAAAAGACTAGCTACTACAACAGGACATGAAATATGTATTGATTTATTAAACCAAAATATAATTAAAAGGTGGTAACTATTGTAGTAGCTAGTCTTTTAACACATCCTGAGCGCTGGGCTGTATTTGTTCTTTGCTTGTTATGACCTGTATCCACCAGCTACGGTTGGTCCAGCTGCACGGGGTGTCCCGTTTATTTTTTTCGTTTTTTCTTCCCTCCACTTTTCTGTATAGATAATGGTGTCTATAATGTCTGACACCTGGCACGATAGATCCAGATGAGTCACGTATCACACGTTCTATACAGAACACTCCAGGTAGCCCACCATTGGCGCTGGGCTCATATTGTGGTTTTTTTTTTATGTTGCGACTTGTTGCCCTACAATAATAGTTCTGTGAAATTCATCTTTGTGTTGTTTTCCTTAAAGGGGCCTTTTTGCCAGCACCTGGCTACCCATTTATGGTATGCTTTAGTAAAGCTGTAAAATATATGATTCGTAGCATACAGTAGTTGTGTGCTAAGCTGGCTATAAATGAGTACAATTTCCAAAGAAAATTCTTAGGAAAAGAATGTCCTAAAAAAGTTTGTTTGTTTTTCTACTCATTAGTCGGGTCAAACTGATATCCGTTTTCGACCCCAGTGACTAGAAAATTTGAAGCAGAATTTTTTTCTCAAACAAACACATTTCTAACAGTGAATATGGTTTTCGTTTGATATGTCCATTTGTTGCAAAAACAATAGTTAAAACCAAAAAAAATCATTAAAACAACATTCAAATGTTCTGAGAATTTGCAAATACTTTTCCTAAGAATTTTCATTCGAAATTCCAGCCATCTATGGCCAGCTTTAGTGCACGTTGCCCATTGAAACAAACGAAGAGCACAAAAAACTCAATGCATCTCCAACAAAGAAAATCTCTACATTAAATGTATGGATAAAAAAGTAAAACAATATGTGTCTAAAACACACAAAACCATGCAGAATAGCATAGGCAATATTAGTCACTAGTCCATTGCCTTCTACTTGTTTTTATACTTCTGTAATCTATGGGCTAACTTGGTTCAAACCTGGTTGTATAATGGCAGGGTGTGTGTGTGTGTGCTTCTCTTGGAAAACAAAAACTATTGAAAAGAGAAAAAGATGTTCTTGTCAATATGTCAGACCTAGAACAGACAATAGATTATATAAAGATCCAGCCTAAAGGAATTTTCTCTAGTAGAAGTTTTTTAGCTCTTCTGTTATTCTTTACTAATCCATTTCAGCAAGACTTAACAAAAATGATTATAATCTGAAATTTACATATGACCTGAACCAACATCAACTAAGTATAAAAAAAGCAAATTATACATAGCCTTACACTGTAATGCCCCGTACACACGGTCGGATTTTCCGATGGAAAATGTGTGATAGGACCTTGTTGTCGGAAATTCCGACCGTGTGTAGGCTCCATCACACATTTTCCATAGGATTTTCCGACACACAAAGTTTGAGAGCAGGATATAAAATTTTCCGACAACAAAATCCGGAAATTCCGATCGTGTGTATACAAATCTGACGCACAAAGTGCCACGCATGCTCAGAATAAATAAAGAGATGAAAGCTATTGGCCACTGCCCCGTTTATAGTCCTGACGTACGTGTTTTACGTCACCGCGTTTAGAACGATCGGATTTTCCGACAACTTTGTGTGACCGTGTGTATGCAAGACAAGTTTGAGCCAACATCCGTCGGAAAAAATCCTAGGATTTTGTTGTCGGAATGTCCGATCAATGTCCGACCGTGTGTACGCCCTATAAGTGTCAGTTCACACCAGTATGCAGTACGGGAAACCCACGTTCTGTGCACGTTTTCCACACCGCGTTCAAAATTCACACCCCAAATGCAGGTGGCAAACGCAGAGTGTTTGCCTGCACCAAATCGCAAGGTACAATAGTACCAAGCAATAAGGTTGCTAGATACAACTTTCAGCCCAAATGAATGGGCTGAAATCGCACTGCACTCGGAACGCATGTGAATCTCACAGGAACGCACAGCGCAATCCTGTATGATTCATGGTGTAAACTGTCCCTAAAAACAAGCAGGGAGTACTATTTTGGAGGCAAGAGGCCATCCAAAGCCCCTCCTCAGTAGTATCCCATATGAAGAATATCTCTGCACCCAGTAAAATTGTAACTATAACTGTAAATGTTTAAGGACTTCCCGACTGCCTCACGCAGATATACTGCGACAGAAGGGCACGTACAGGCAGATTAACGTACCTGTACGTTGCCCTTTAAGAGGTGGCTTGCGGACTCGATACCCACGATCGTCTCACGTTCTGCCTAATGACACTGTCACTGATCACCGCTCCCTGTAATCAAGAAAGGTGATCAGTGACGTGTCACACATAGCCCATCCCCCCCCCCCCCCCCACAGTTAGAATCACTCCCTAGGACACACTTAACCCCTACAGCGCCACCTAGTAGTTAACCCCTTCACTGGCAGTGACATTTTTACAGTAATCAATGCAATTCTTTAGCATTGATCGCTGTATTAATGCCAATGGTCCCAAAAAATGTGTCAAAATTGTCCGATGTGTCCGCCATAATGTCGCAGTCATGATAAAAATCGCTGATCGCCGCTATTACTAGTAAAAAAAAATATATCAATAAAAATGCCATAAAACAATCTACTATTTTGTAGACGCTATAACTTTTGCGCAAACCAATCAATAAACGCTTATTGCGATTTTTTTTACCAAAAATATGTAGAAGAATACCTATCGGCCTAAACTGAGGAAAAAAAAAAAATTTATATATTTTTGGGGAATATTTATTATAGCAAAAAAGTAAAAAATAATGCGTTTGTCCAAAATTGTCGCTATTTTTTGTTTATAGCGCCAAAAATAAAAACCGCAGAGGTGATCAAATACCACCAAAAGAAAGCTCTATTTGTGGGAAAAAAAGGATGTCAATTTTGTTTGGGAGCCACATCGCATAACCGCGCAATTGTCTGTTAGACCCCTTTCACACCGAGGGCGTTTTGCAGGTGCTATAGCGTTAAAAATAGCACCTGCAATCCGCCCTCAAACAGCTGCAGCATTGTCTCCAGTGTGAAAGCCCGAGGGCTTTCACACCGAAACGCTGAGCTGGCAGGACGGGAAAAAAAGTCCTGCCAGCAGCTTCTTTGGAGCGGTGAAGGAGCGGTGTGTTTACCGCTCCTCCGCTGCTGCTCCCCATTGAAATCAATGGAGCAGCGCTGGGATACCGCCGGCAAAACGCCGCTATTGCGGCACATTGCGGGCGGTTTTAACCCTTTCTTGGCCGCTAGCGGGGGGTAAAAGCGCCCCGCTAGCACCCAAAATGTGCCGCTAATCCGACGGTAAAACGCCGCTATAAATAGCGGCGTTTTACCGCCGACGCTATGGGCGGCCCGGTGTGAAAGGGCTCTTAAAGCGACGCAGTGCTCTGGTCTTTGGCCAGCCAAATGGTCCGGGGCTGAAGTGGTTAAGGAGGCAAAGGAATTGATGGATAGGTTACAAAGAAGAGGCTACAAAGACAAAGTTCTAACTGCTGCCTGAAAGAAAGCTAAAACAAAAGAATGGAGAAATCCCCCCAAAAACAGCAAAGAAACAAGATAAAAGTAGATGAGTGGTATCCTCCGAGCCCGCTCCCGAAAGGGTTTGTCTTCCTGCAGCCAAATTCTATGTTTGGCATTTGCACACCCTACATCAAAGTCATTTTTAGAGAAGATACTCTCCCACCTGGACAATTGGAGCCTCATCCTTTTCTGCCACTCAGGAGGCAACGCCTCGGTACAAGACTGAATTTCTCTCTGCAGCCGCTGGCACTCTCTGATAACTTCCACAGGCGGCACAGGGACAGGCACACTCACTTGTCCCACTAACATGTGTGCCCCTGATGTGACTGGGTGATCTGTTACAGAGCCTGATTGGCACCTTCTTCCCTTTCCGGGACAGAGACTTATGCCCTGTACACATGGTCGGATTTTTCCACGGAAAATGTGTGATAGGACCTTGTTGTCGGAAATTCCGACCATGTGTGGGCTCCATCACACATTTTCCATCGGAATTTCCGAAACGCAAAGTTTGAGAGCTTGCTATAAAATTTTCCGACAACAAAATCCATTGACGGAAATTCCTGATCGTGTGTACACAGATCCGATGCACAAAGTGCCACGCACGCTCAGAATAAATTAAGAGACGAAAGCTATTGGCTACTGCCCTGTTTATAGTCCCGACGTACGTGTTTTACGTCACCGCGTTTAGAACGATCGGATTTTCCGACAACTTTGTGTGACCGTGTGTATGCAAGACAAGTTTGAGCCAACATCCGTCGGAAAAAATCCATGGATTTTGTTGTCGGAATGTCAGATCAATGTCCGACCGTGTGTACAGGGCATAGGTGTGAATCAATTCAGGGACCATCTCTATCCCAGCAGCTTCTGCTTGCACATCTGTCTCCAGCACAACAAAGGGCCTGGTTGGTCCCAGGTCAGCTTGATGGTAGCCTTCAGACAAGCAATCTCTCCAGACTGCAACACTCTCTCCTTGGTTCCCAGCTTCCACAGGCAGGGGCGCTCTGTTCTTTAGCCACCTGTTGACAAGCCTGGTGCAACTAGGGGTGGATCCTGTTAAACATTGAACCATCTTCTTGGATCACTGAGGTTAATAGTCTCCTCACCAAGTCGGTATTCATCCCGAACAGCATGTGATCTTGATGGGGATATATTGTATATATCCTATTCCCTATTGTATGGGAATTTGTCTGACACGTACCTCGTATGTGAGCCTGACGTGCAGGGGGGGGGGGGGGAAATCTCGTACAGCCCTGGTTCCCAGATCACTGGATCGTAGGAGCACAGTGGGGTATGAGTGCCTGGTGGATTCTCTGGAACCGGAGATGACGTCCGCTGGGAGGCACTGGAACTGGCTGGAGTGCCGGGTGCAGGTAAGCTGGATGCAGATCAGCAGGCTGCAGGTAAGCTGGAGGCAGGTCAGCAGGGTGCAGGTAAGCCGGATGCAGGTGAGCTGGATGCAGGTGAGCTGGATGCAGGTCAGCAGGCTGCAGGTAAGCTGGAGGCAGGTCAGCAGGGTGCAGGTAAGCTGGAGGCAGGTCAGCAGGCTGTAGGTAAGCTGGAGGCAGGTCAGCAGGGTGCAGGTAAGCTGGATTCAGGTGAGCTGGATGCAGGTGAGCTGGATGCAGGTCAGCAGGCTGCAGGTAAGCTGGATGCAGGTCAGCAGGGTGCAGGTAAGCCGGATGCAGGTCAGCTGGGTGCAGGTGCGCCAAGAAGCAGCAAACGCACATGGGTGTGCACAGCAGGCAGAAGCAAGGTCAGACAAGCCGGGTCATACACAGCGGATCAGATAAACAGAATCGGCAGGCAAGGAATGGTCAAGTTCAGGCTGGTTCTGGTAGCAGGAGATCAGGCAGGCAAGCAAACAGGATCAGGGTCAATGGAGAGCCAAGGTTCAGGATTGGAGACAGCAGCGTCGTCAGAGAGCCAGGTCAGAAGGTGATCAGATGCAGATTACAGGAACAGGAAACAGGTGAATGTTGTGAATAGGATTTCGCGCAAACACGTATAAATCAATAATAATCATACATAAGTGTTGGCTGGTGTGTCACGTGGTCTGTGTACAACCATTAATAAAAAAAAATCCATAACAAGTGTCCAATAGTGGTGAAATAATATTAGGTACTGGCTCCTGACTTCTAGCCAAACAATAATGTGATCAATCAGCTGTGTGACGTGGCTTTGATGGTGGTGTTTCCAAGAATATAAAATTCACAACTAGACTCGTTCCCTCTGTGTGAGTGCTCCCATTGCCCTTACCTGAAGGGGCTTAAGATAAAGCCTTGATGTGAGTGGTCTGGGGATGTCTATTCTCCAAGTTGCTAGGTGATGTCCTCTGGTTCCAGGTGAAAAGATACCTTGGCTGCTTCTTGATGGAGGTAATTCTGTATCCTTGACTTCAAGCCAACAACAACGAGAGAAAAGAGAGGGGGCTCCCAATGGTGTAATACTTTTTTTTAAAATCCAATTTATTTGGGTAAAAATATGTATAAAAGGATAGCATACACACTGTGGATACAGTGTGGAGCTGTGACAGAGAAAGATGGCGGCGAAACGCCGTCACCTAGTGCAAAGCTTCCGGTTCACAGGAACAACACCCGGGATCGAAACAGCGTCGGATGTTGTACGTGATTGCTAGCGGGATCCTACGCGTTGCGTCACGTGACCTCGTGACTTCATCAGGGATTCTGATTGGTCGAAGCCTCCGTTCATTTATAGTAAGTAACAGGAAGTAGTTCGGGCGCCATATTTGTGTAGTCTAAATGATGTATCATTGCGCAAATAGTATTTCCCTGTTTAGATGCTAGAATGTTTACATACTGTGCGGACTTTAAACGGACTTTAAGCGGGTATTAATAGTTTATTCTTGGATGCCTTTGATATTCAGATGTATTGTTATATTTAGTATTCTGGAACGTAGGCTTAAATACATACGATGTGCTATTTAATATGTATGCTGCCATCTTGTGGTGATTAACGAAAATGTCACTATGTAATTAATCATAGAACCACGGGCAGTCAAGTAATAGATACTCCACCGCAGAGACTGGATAAAAAAATTTTTTATATATTAGAGTAGGTTACTTAGAATTGGATCAGAATAGGACATTGGAACCTTTTATTGCACGTTCATATAGTAGCGCAGAGGTCCCAGCACAAATTATTTCAGGAAACAGGTGAAGCTGCAGATCAAACAGCAAGAGCTGAATGGTGGAAGCCTCTCTTAAAGGCCACTGGGCGCCAAAGCCGCGTTACTGTGCGTGCGCGCACGATCTCCGCGATCGGCGCATGCGCATTGGCGTACGCCTGTTCGTTACTGGGGATCTGTTGGCAGGGATGCGCCTGAGCCCTGTTGCAGTTCTGGAAGTAGTGTGTCCATGACATTGTCAGCCCCAATTCCCCAGATATCCAGTTCTTGAAGTTTGTACAGGGAGATGTGCTTTAGATATTGGTCATAAAATCTCTGTACAGTAGCGTGACCTGTGCCCCTGTATCTAACAGTGCTTTGTTGTAGATGCCCTCTACCTACACAGACACAATTGGGGATAGCCCCACTAGCCTCTCTGGTAACCTTCCTGAGCCATTCCTGGAAGAGGGTTTTCTGTGGTCTTTCCTAGCTCTTCGCTGAGAGGACCTAACAATGGCCTTGGGCGGTGGTGAGACATTGACTCTCCGTGCCTGTTTCCCCAACCCTGATGACGGGTTACTTGGTTGTAGAGATGATGGAGCGGTTGACCCTGGACCTTTCTTCTGGCGTTTCCTCACAGCCTTCTTTGTGCCCCTATTCTTGGAGCTCTGTTCTTCCTTGGGGCTCTCAGCTGGTTCCTTCACTAAGACCCCTTAAAGCTTCCTGCCTTCTGACTCAGCAGAAGCTTCTGCAACACGTTCAACAGTTCCAAGATAAGATCTGGTTCCCTTTCCTTTTGGTGGCACTGCAATCTGAAATGCCCAGGTTCCCCACACTGGAAACACCTTCTGGAATCAGTTTTCCCTGACTAAGCTTTGGCTTTGGCCTCCAACACACGCAGCAGGGTCGGCTACATTTGAACTTGAGCTTGGGCTACCTATGTAAGCAGCTTAACAGGTAGTGGCCTCAGGGACAGGCTGCGCAATGGGCGTCCTAGAGCACTCCGCCCACTCTGACTCCTCATCACTGAACACATCCTGACCATCATTTTCCACTTGAACTGTTTGGGCCAATACTTTCTCCATTTTGGAGGAAGCCTTTGTCACCTCCCATGACCATTGATTGTTCTCATCCAACCAAGCTTCTTCTTCTCTGACCAGCTTCATGAGTTCTCGGTAGGTTGTGACCACCTGCGTTCCTTTTAGCAACAGCCATAGCACAATTGGATGATTGGGTCTAGCCCCCCGTAGAATCCTTTCAAGCCTGACTTTATCAGCTTCTTGAAGATTAATTGCCTTCTTCAGAATGATCTGATGCAGAATTCGATCCACTCTGACAACCTAGTCAACAGTCTTTCCCCTCTGCACTGGTGGGTGTGCTCGAACATACACATCAGGTCAGGTAGCTTCTCTATTCTTCCATAAACAGCACACAGGGCCTCGATGTAGTCCATTGCCACGCAGTCTGGCTTTCCCATCTTCAGACTTCACGTAGCATCTGCTGCTAGGCTTCTGAGACTCTCACTTATCCTCCATCTCTTCACCACCTCTGACACATTCCACTCTTCTACTGCTTGCATAGCTTGACCCATCCAGCTCTCAAACTCTTCTTCCCCCACTGGGTGGGTATGCGACCCGAGAAGAACTGCAGCTTCCTATACCCCTGATGGGCTGAGATGGTACTGCTCTTTATAAAGCTTTTGACCAATCTGCTCATGCCAATATATAAAGAAGCTGGTGGCATTCCCATGGCAGGGGTGTCTGCCTCCTTCAGAGACTGGACTCACTGACTGAAGCTGTGAGCAATCTTCATCTGGGTCACCTGCTAGCAGTAATGGTATCACTCGCACCTCCAGCCCCTCAGCCAAACTCACAGCACTCTATTGAAACCCAGCTGGGATACTCTCTCGCCACTCTATCAGGACATAAGTGCAGTCTTCTTCATGCTCAGGTCTCATATCCACAGGGTAGGTCCTTTGTTCTGAGACAACCTTCCTTATCAGCTGGCGCACTTCCCTTTCAGCCCATCCAACTCTGGCACTCTCAACACTGGTCAGTTTCAATCGACTACCATGCTCTTGACCCCAGTCAGTGTCGGTAACTGGGTCCATTCTCTCCTCAGCCCTGGACTCGTCACATGACTTGCTTGAGCATCCCATGAGGGGTATCCCGGACCCCCGTGAGAGCCACTTGATGAATCTGTACCCCAATGGTTGCCCCCCCATGCAAGTCCCCTGACACCTGACACCCTGGGTTCAGACATTTTCAATGATAATCAAAGAGTTAAAGAAACACGATTTAGGTGCAAAATTTGAATAATGTTAACTGAAAAGCTATGAGTATAAATTCCCAGTGGTTTAAACTTGACCCCTGAGGAAGTTTCACAGTAGCAGGAAAACAAAAATGACAGTGACGCAGAAGCAAGCAATACTAACTGTAGAATATAACGATTTCTTTAAGCTACACTCTAGTGAGCTGAAACCTATGTGAACAGGCAGGAGGAGGGTAGAGGGGTGACCGCTCTTGTGTCAAACCACTCCCCCTGTGCCTCAACACCACAGGCCAAATGGAGCAGCAAGATTTAACAATGTCCTTACATTAATAGGATTATTAACTCTTGAATACTTAAAGTCCTGGGTGTAGGTACTTGTACTTATGTTACTAACTGAACAGTCCCTTAGTGGGGAGAAGGATATGTTGTAGTCTCTCAAAGAAGAAAGAAACCTTTGGTCTTCAGCTAGCTATATTTAATGGAGTACTTGAGATATCCTGGTTATTGGGCGAAGGTGAAGTAGCCTGGTGACACCTCAACTGGCAATGTGTAGCAAAGGGTATTTATTATGTCCTGTGGAAAAGGAGCACTGGGGTTGCTTTACAAAGTGTCAGTATAGCACCAGGTCCTACAGGCTTAAGCAAAGGAATAAACAGTGATGTCTGAATGCAGTGTCTCTGTGGTAGAAGAATGGGCAAGTGCCCACTCACCAGTCCCAAAGACTTTTGGTAATGTAAGTGACAAGGGCCTCAGTGATAGGCCTTGTTGAAACCCTGCTCAAAGGGTACAGCGGTCTGGAGACACACTGCACTTCAGCCTGGCTGGATCTGGCGTGGACGTGCGAAGAGCGATCTCCAGGTTGACGCTGGTTGGACAGAGGTGGCTGGCAATTGATGCTCCTGCACCCGCATGCGATGACTCTCTCTCTACAGCACAGGCCATGACTAGGCCACAGCACACACCAAGTCACTTACTAGCAGCTTCCAGGCCGGGGTCCCAAGAGAGAGATCCCGCCCCCACCCACAGGCCTTTTATCACCTCTCCCAGCATCCTCTTCTATCTCCCAGCTGGCTGGTATTTGTAGTTCAAACTAGTCCAGCTGAATGCAAATCTTGGACTCCATGGACTACACGTCCCAAGATGCTTTGCTTTCCTCATAAAACCCAGTTACTCTAGATTCAGGATATGAGATATGACACAGAGTCCAGCTGAATGCTAGGAGAAAACAGTTCCACAGCAGTGACACTGCACAGTATCTCCTGACAATGCAGGCAGCATTAGCCAGCTCCTGGATACATACCCCACTTTAGTTCCAAGAACACAGGAACAGGAGTGTTTCTAGAAAACACCAAAAACAATATTTCCTAATTAATTACTATTTTATAAGTAAGGGGTTAACTGTTTACTATATTACAAAATACACTTCCATGTGTTCCGCCCACTGGTTATCTACCCAAAAAACATTTTCTTTTTCAAATGTAGCAGGCTCAACTATTACACAACATGAAGTTCTCAGTGCCCTAGCTACTTTGACTGCCAACTCTTGACGGTAAGTTCTTTGACTAATACGTTTATCTCTATTGTTATACTGTAATGTTCATTTATAACTATTTTCTCCCTTTATTATGTGATCACCCAGTGCCCAGGTCTAAAAAGGCATTGAATGCTTGTTTCCCAGCTCCATCTTGTATTGTAGAAATATAACCTCACATTAAGCAAATTTAAAGTGGACACATAAAAGGAACGCCACAGATCCAAAATGAATAACCTGCTTTGATACCCCGATACCAAGCCTCGCACCCACCCCAGAAATTACAGCACACACACCAAATAAGTTTTATAAAAGCTTTTACCTACTATCAATTAATGACAATGATAGCAATGAGGCAATTCAGTCTTGGGGAATATACTCCAAAGACATGCTGGTAGGGTAATTGGCTTCTGTCCAAAATTGGCCCTAGTATATGAATTGGGGGCCTTGGATTGAGGGTAGGGACTGATGTGAGTTTGGGATGTACAGGGTTAGGGCCAATTGTAGACACACACCAACACTCTCAGGTTGAACTGGATGGACCAGTGTCTTTATTCAACTTACTAACTATGAAACTATGTAACTATGTCCGACAGAGTACAATAGTCTGTCTCTCTGTACAGGTATTCCTATGTGGGCAGTGTCAGGTGCAGTGAGAGCCAATTTCAACTCCTCCTGGAGGACTGGGGTATCATTTTTAGTCTGGCCCACCATCTTAAAGTGTATTTCCATTTTTGCAGTCAAATTGTCACCTCACTTTAAATTTTATGTTTGTTAAGTATTCCCATTCACACAGCATGCTTAATTTTTTTTATATATTTCTTACCTTTTAGATGTTTCTGAGAAGGTGTCATGGCTGACTTCAATGTTTTTTGAACAATGTTTGAGTGAGCCTTAACAGGTCTGCCCTCTGTACCAATACAAAGCAAGAAGCCAAGCCTCTACACCTTTATCCCTTTGCTAAGATAGACAGTGTTCTTATCTAGTTACAATTGATAATGAAGACCTACCTGCACGGTACAGACAGGGTTAATTATGGCAAACATGGCTTCCCAGCCTTCTCATAAACAAAAAAGTAAGTAGGATGTTTCTTTGCTGGAAGGTCCCGTTTAGTTACTTTTTTGAGTTATGCTATGTGAATGGGGACAGTAAAGTTATTCCAATTTGCTTGCAGAAGTGAAAACACACTTTAGAGAGGAGTCCCAGCCTGGAAAAAAAAATGTCAGCAGCTACAAATACTGTAGCTGCTGACTTTTAATATAAGGACACTTACTTGTCCAGGAAGCCTGTGATGTTGGCACTCCAAGCCGATCCATCCATCGGCTCCGTGTGCAGGCTCTTGCATTGCTAGAAAGGGACACCCAGCCTTGGACCTCGTCCAGTAGACTCTTCAATAGCCACTTTTATTCAGTGTAGTCGCTGGCATGGAATGGGTTTTCATTGGCTTAGCGGAGTTGTGTTCAGGGGAGTTTTATTACTTGTTCATTCAATCAGATGGTGACTGTTTTTCTTATTGTCATTAGTCATATGGCTTACTACCTTGGGACTTTCCATTTGCTTCATACCCCAGGTTGATTTTTGTTTACCCTTTGGGGACTACACATTCCATCAATGGGACAAACACTTCTTATGCTGGATTCACACCTATACATTGCTAGTGCTTTTTGCATTTTGCAGATTTGCACTACAGTCTATTTAACATGGTTTCCTATGGAACACGTTCTGTAGTGCAAATCTGCAAAATGCAAAAAGCACTAAAAATGCATAATGTGAATCCAGCCTTAGTAAATATACCTCTTGGGGTACCACCTTACAGAAAGGTTGTGCTCATTTTAATGCAAAAGAAAAACATTTTGTCCATAGTAGTATAAAAATATATAAGAAATATCAGTGTTCACACTTGGCCTGTGCATTCTCTTCGAATATGTCATTATCTGCTTTTGAGGAAATTAGTCCTACTTCAGGCTCGATTCACACCTATGCATGTTGCTTTTGAGCGTTTTTGGAGGTTTTTTTTTCATGCTTGCCACGTTTTTGAGCAGCGTTTTTGCCGCGTTTTTGCCGCGATTTTGCCGCGATTTGCGTTTTGCGTTTTTTTTTTTTGTTTTTTTTTTTTACAGTTTTTTTTTACAGTCTTAAAAAAAATTAAAAAATAAAAAAACGGCAAAAACGCATCAAAAACGCACCAAAAACGCTGCAAAAACGGTGCACTTGCGTTTTTGATGCTTGTCCATTGAATTCTATTACATGCAAAACGCTGCATTTTGCATGAAAAAAAGTCCCTGACCCTTTCCAAAAATGCAGAGATACGAAAAAGCATTGATGTGAACATGTTCCATAGGAACCCATGTTAAAAAATTCCCGTGCATTTCTGCAAAATGCAAAATGCATCAAAAAACGCGCTAGTGTGAATGGAGCCTCACACTGGAGCAGTGTGCTGGCAGGGCATCAGAAAAAGTCCTACCAGCAGCTTCTTTGGAGCGGTGAAGGAGCGGTGAACTCACACCTCCTCCACCGCTGCGATACCGGTGGCGTTTTGTGGGCGGATTTAACCCCTTTTCGGCCGCTAGTGGGGGTTAAAACCGCCCCGCTAGCGGCCGCATAGCGCCGCTAAAACGACGGTAAAGCGGCACTAAAAATAGCGGCGCTTTACCTCTGACGCCCGGGCGTCGGCAGTGTGAAAGGGGGTCTTATAACTGTGATAAGCCTTAGCCATTTCTGGGCATTCTGACAAATTAGCATCTTACCTTATCTATGTGTACAGGACAGGCTACTCTGAACATGTATGATACCACATCGTGGTCTCACAAAAATGTGGCTTTTTATCATTTAAACATATTCCTTATATTGCAACTGCGCTGATCATAAAGTGCTTATACAATATTACCACTAAAAACAATACCGGTGAAATGTGCACAAACATCAAAACTGTATAGCTCTATTGTGCAAAGTTATAGTGCAAATTATTAAATTATCAAATGCAAAATTGCAAAAGTATCAAAAACTGCAGAATACAGGTTTTTAACAATATTTCCCAAAGTCCACTTCATAATTCGGTCTCATGTGCGTAGTGTGCTCAAAATCACATCCGTGCTATTTTAGAAGCCTTTTCACCACTTTGTGCATCACCACCACCTTCTGAAATGGTCACTTACCAGAGCCTAGAAAAAACTTTGCCTTTGGTTCATATTGGGATAACCACTCTACTTTCCTGGTGTTTCTCCAATTAGATTGACACTAGTTACTGCTCAAATCTTGGTATCTCATAAGAAGTAAATAGCCATCATTGCGCAATATGCTTTTGTAAAATGTATTTAAACCAAAAAGGTAAACATCCCCAATTATAAAAATGTGCACTCACTTTCAAGTGCCTTTGAGTCATTCCAGCAGTATGTTTTTTAGGTTCGTTCCGCCGCTTCCTCTCCATTGATTGGCGTGCGTTCCAAGCCTCGTTCTGGTACGGGTTGGGACAGGAAGTGATGTCAGCGATTACCCAGAAGCCTCTACGCGTTTCGCATACATACATGCGTCATCAGGGAGCTCTCCAACACACTGCTGGAATGACTCAGTGCCGGTCCAAAGGCACTTGAAATTATGAGTGCACATTTTTATAATTGGGAATGTTTACCTTTTGGTTTAAATAAATTTTACAAAAGCATATTGCGCAATGATGGCTATTTACTTCTTATGAGACACCAAGATTTGAGGAGTAACTAGTGGCAATCTAGTTGAAGAAACACCAGGAAAGTGGAGTGCTTATCCCAATATGAACCAAAGGCAACGTTTTTTCTAGGCTCTGGTGAGTGACCATTTCAGAATATGGTGGTGGTGATGCACAAAGTGGTGAAAAGTGGTGAAAAGGCTTCTAAAATAGCACGGATGTGATTTTGAGCACACTACGCACATGAGATAGAATCGTGAAGTGGACTTTAGGAAATATTGTTAAAAACCTGTGTTCTGCAGTTTTTGATACTTTTGCAATTTTGCACTTGATAATGTAATAATTTGCACTATAACTTTGCACAATAGAGCTATACAGTTTTGATGTTTGTGCACATTTCACCGATATTGTTTTTAGTGGTAATATTGTATAAGCACTTTATGATTAGCGCAGTTACACTTTTTATATGATATTAATTTCCCTCCGACCAAAGGTAGAGAATTTCTAACTGCAGCAGATTTTAATGTAATTTTAAATATAATTTTTGCGCCAGGTGACACATTTTTTTCATGTTCCTTATATTACTTATTTAGCATGGTAATTTCAAACCCTTACAAAAATGTGGTCAATACAACAATGGTTAATATTCAATGGTCGATATGCAATGGTCAATTGATAATGGCAAGTGAGAAACAAACCTGAACCATTTCCAGTTCAGTACTGTACATGATACTTTTTGCTGCTGGATGCAGACACATAGGACAAATTAGAATGTTAAGCTGGACACAGAGCACCACCAGCTGGACCTCCCGAAGAAGTACACATTTCACACAGCAAAAACTTTCTCAAGAAAACCAGATACATATACAGAAAACAAAGCTTGTTTTGTGAACGGAAACTGTTGCAAAATCAGGAAGAGGGTGGGGGTGTGTGTAGGGGGGTGCAAAAAGTGAGAGATGTTTTGGGTTTTTATTGAATTTTATATAGGGGATATTAACAGCAGCGCATTAAATAAATTCTTCAATCTACCTAGCCCACATTGATCAAGTTTAAAGAGGGTGTAAAACCCATTCCCAATTATATTATGTACATTTAGTAAAGAATCCAGGCCTTTTTTTTAAAGTAATCTACTGAGCCTGTCAGAACCACCTCTGGAGGGAGTCTATTCCACATTTTCACAGCTCTTACTGTGAAGAAACCTTTCCGTATTTGGAGATGAAATCTTTTTTCCTCTAGACGTAAAGAGTGCCCCCTTGTCCTCTGTGATGACCCTAAAGTGTTAACTCAACACCAAGTTCACTATATTGACCACTTATGTATTTGTACATGTTGATCATATCCCCCTTTAACCTCCTCTTCTCAAGAGGGAATAAATTCAGTTCCTCTAATTTTTCCTCATAGCTGAGTTCCCCCATGCCTCTTATCAGTTTGGTTGCCCTTCTCTGCACTTTCTCCAGTTCCCCAATATTCTTTTTGAGAACTGGTGTCCAAAACTGAACTGCATATTCCAGATGAGGTTCTAATAATGATTTGTACAGGGGCAAAATGATATCTCTCTCTCTGGAGTCCATACCTCTCTTAATACAAGAAAGGACTTTGCTCACTTTGAAAACCGCAGCTTGGCATTACATGCTATTATTGAGATCTACCAAAACCCCCAGATCCTTCTCCGTCATTGATTCCCCCACGTGTACTCCCCCTAATATGTATGATGCATGCATATTCTTAGCCCCCCAAGTGCATAACTTTACATTTATCAACATTAAACCCCATTTGCCACTTAGTTGCCCAATTAGACAGTGCACTGAGGTCGGCTTGTAAATTGGAGACATCCTGTAAGGACGTTATACCACTGCATAGCTTAGTGTCACCTGCAGAGACAGAAATGGTACTTTTAATCCCAGACCCTATATCATTTATAAGGATATTAAAAAGTAAGGGTCCCAACACTGAACCTTGGGGTAAACCGCTAATAACCTTAGACCATTCCCAGTATGAGTCATTAACCACTACTCACTGAATTTAGCCAGTTTTCTATCCATTTACAAATTGATCTTTCCAAGCCTGTAGACTTTACTTTCCTTCAACTATAGAAGTTAAACTAACAGGTCTATAGTTACTTGGCAAAGACTTTGATCCCTTTTCAAATATGGGCACCACATTGGCCCTGTTCCAATCCAGTGGTAGCTTTCCACCATTGATGTTACCGGCGCATGCGCTCTGAAGGGACGGTATACCCGTACCATCCCTTCAAAGTTTCGTGCCGCGGTCTGTGACTCCCGTGCGCATGTGCGGGAGTGACCTCATCGCGACGCAGCCAATCAGACGGCTGGAGGACGCAAACCTGGAAGGAATAGCAGTTGAAGATGGAAGTGCCTGTCAGAGCTCACAGCGTGGCGGTGCAGGGCTTCATTTTAAGGTAAGTATTTCATAATGTGCTAGTATGCGATGCATACTAGCACATTATGCCTTTACTTTGCAGGGGTTCTTTGTAAAAAAAAAGAAAATCTGGCACGGTTTACTTCCTCTTTAAATTATATTTCAGTTTTGCCATGTTGCCAGATTTAGTACAGAAGGACATTAGAACTGAGGAATTGTTTATTAACAGCAGTGGACAGCAGAATGTGCAGAGGGATGAACTCACAGAGCCTTCATATATATTTCAACTATGCATTTATATGTAGCACCCTCCTAGTTAGGTGCTAGTGAGATAAGTAATGCCCTGTACACACGATCGGACATTGATCGGACATTCTGACAACAAAATCCATGGATTTTTTCCGACGGATGTTGGCTCAAACTTGTTTTGCATACACACGGTCGCACAAAGTTGTCGGAAAATCCGATCGTTCTGAACGCGGTGATGTAAAACACGTACGTCGGGATTATAAACGGGGCAGTAGCCAATAGCTTTGCTCTCTTAATTTATTCTGAACATGCGTGGCACTTTGTGCGTCGGAATTGTCCACACGCGGTCGGAATTTACGCGAACGGATATTGTTGTCGGAAAATTTTATAGCCTGCTCTCAAACTTTGTGTGTCGGAAGTTCCGATGAAAAAAGTCAGATGGCGCCCACACATGGTCAGAATTTCCGACAACAAGCTCCGATCGCACATATTCCGTCGGAAAGTCCGACCGTGTGTACAGGGCATAAGAGGTAAATTTAGCCAGTGGAGCTTGTGGGTTGCTTTTTGCCTACTCTGGGTTTTGTTGCTGCCGGCTTGCCTGTCTCCCCGTCTTTCCAGAGATCTCTGGAACATAGTAGGTGGAGAGGGTAGAATCTGAGCTGGTCCTGTATACTGTACAGCCTCAGCCAATACCTGGTCAGGAAAGTGACCAGCAGGGGACTGAGAGCGGTATATAGGGGTTGGAGCAGATAGTAGTAGAGTATTTTTCTTGCTGGAGAGAGACCCAGCCTGGAAGTGCTGTTGAACCTTACAAGGCTCCAAGAATCTTTTAGCAAATCCTGGATGATTTTAGCTCACCAAGGAGCTGAAGGATCACCTCAAAGTCACAGGAACACCCAGGCAACATCCAAAGGATCTTTCTGGGATACGTTTGTGCAAGTGTCAGCTGAAGCAGGAGGAAAGCCTTCAGATTGCCTGTGACACAGTTAGTAGGCCTAAGGGAAATCTTGGGAGAGCGACTATTGCCTTTGCACCCCTTTATATAGAGGGACTGTTCTAGAGCTGCTACCCGGCTGTGTCCATAGTGGAAGCCCTCTGTGCTGAGTTATTGTTACTTTCTGTATACAGTAGAAGACTGTGCGTTATGTCAGTTAACCATTGCAAGATCGTGCCCTCTTTCAAGTTTAGTTCTCAGTATCCCAAAGTTTTTTCCCAATCCCTATCCCAGTTCTAAAAACAAATAAAAACACTATCTGCCTGATTAATGTGTGAGGACTGAGTGCAATTTGATGCACATGGCTGAAAATACCCCATGCCTGGTATCATCAAAGGATCAGAGCCTGGCTTAACAGCGGGACCATCTAAGTGGGTCTGTGCTACATATATGTTTGCTTGGTGTCTGGAATTAGGCTTGATATACACATTACAAACTAAGTATAATATCGCTGGGCTCATTTGGCGGTTAAATAAAAATGTAATAAAATGTCAAAAACATTACAAAACCACAACTCCCCATGCCCTGAACTTTCTGCCCTATCCCCATATACAACATTTTTTCTTAAGCATTAAAAACATGGACTTCAGGTATGTGTTTGATAGAAATTGACTAGTGCCAGGAGAATACTTGAGTACTTCAATAGGCAGCAAATTGAAAGAGCTCTGCAGTGTGGGTCTTTCTTCAATTTATTTGCTGCCAACATCACAGCTGTGTTCTGCAGCCTCTTCCTGCAGCATATCAAGCATATCACCTGTGGTAAAAGTACCAACCATTTGGGTACCACATGTATGAGGATTCACGTGACTATGCACCAAATAGCTGGATGGGAGCCGCATCTCAGTGAGAAAAGTCGATGATAAAAAGCCTATAATCAGCGCAAGGTCATCTGGTGCCCAGGGCGAAGATGGCAAACTGCGCCCCCCCCCCCCCTTATGTGACTTATAGTGGGACTGTGATAGTGATGCTAACTGTAACTGACACTTTGTGGGAACTGGCTAACTGCTACTGACATCACCAGTGACAATAAAGCTCAGTTCACACCTAGGCGTTCCGGATCGCGGGTGGAATCGCAGTGATTCTGCCAGCAATTCCCAAATCGCCACACAGACATGCTTGCGATCCCATTACTTTCAAAGGCACCCCAATCATGGTGCGATTTTGTGGCAATTGTCCCCCGACAAATCGCGACAAAATTACAGGATGCCTGTTGCCCAAAAGGAACTCCGGAATGCCAAGGTCCTGAATGTAGCCTTATACACTGATCAGTGCTAATAATATGCCCTGACACTGTACTAATGACAATAGCTGAGAAGGGGTTAATATCTAGGGCATCCAAGGGGTTACTTGTGTGCCTAACAATGTGTAATGTGTGTACTGTGTACGGATTTTTCCCATAGACTGATTTGTTTATTTTCCCTGCTTTGAAAACGAACATTCCCTCTGTACAGAGCCCTGTGTTGATTGTCAACACAGGGCTCTGGGTTGTTATTGGACACTGCCAGTCAATAGGTACCAGCCATGAATCATTGGCCGGGATCTGCTGACATACTCCCACTGTGTAAAAATCACATGGGAGTAGGCAGGCGGGGGCATGCACCCAAAACCCTAAGCCTAGGTTCACACTGTAGCGATGTGAGAACCAGTGCGATTCCAGCGCCGGTTCCCGCATTGCATCTCTCCCGCAGGAAGTTCAAACTGCCCTCTGTGAACCGCTGCAGGTGTCAATACAATGTTAATGACACCCCCAGATTGGTTTGCAGATTGCAGCGTGAACTGTGGATTCGGATAGGAATCGGATCGCATGGGTGAGAACACCCATGCGATCCGATTCCAGTGCGGATCCAGCCCCCCCAAAAAAGGAGTTAACAAATTCATCTGCAGATGGCTTCCTATTGCATGGTTTCTCCTCCTCCTCTAGATCACACTCGCAGCTCTGGTGTTTCATCAGATTAGGTGACCCATCAGATTTTAAAACGGAAATTATGTTCCGTCGCTGCAATCTTGCTACACCCCGCACTCAGCAATCTATGCTCCTCTCCATTCCCGCCTCCCAGCCGGCCTCTCAGTGACGTCACCCCGGGACGGGACTAGGAAACACCTGTTGGGCGGAGATTGCTCCACCTGACAGGGAAGTGAACTGAAGGGCTCGTTCTAGGCTTGTGCCGGGTGCAGGAGTGCACTCGGCACATTGCTGCATCTGACCGGCAGTGCAGTATTCTAGCGCAGCCTGTGTGTACAGTCCAGGCACCACCTGCGCCCCACCTTCCTCTAGTAAATTGTCCCGCCCAGGGCATGCACCCCTTCCGCCCCTGCCTTGTACCGGCCCTGCCTATAATCATTTTCAGACCAGAAGGAAAATTAAAACCTCCTATACACTAACTTCCAGAAAGACCCTTTGCCTATTGCCTCCATTCCTGTGGAGTAGAGGCAGAGAAAAGGTAAGAGAAGGAAAAGGAGAAGGAGTAGGGTTGTAGTGTTGGCTGTGTGAAAAAGGATTGGTGGTTCTGGTGATAAAGAGAAGGAAATTTGTGGTGGCTTCAAGGGGGACGTTCCCCTCATCCCTGATCCAAGGGGAGAATATAATGAGGATCTATTCCACCATCCAAGAGATGGTACAAAACACCCCACTCTAGGGTATAGATGGTGGCTGGATCTACTGGCCTGTAGGCATAGTTGAAGGGGGAACACCTAATGCAAAAATGCTCTCTACTGTCCTAAGAAGGTGGACCTGGTTTCACACATGTTGGCTTTAACAGGCATCCATCACACTGGAGGCAAGGTTTCAGAAGAAAACCAATGGACTTGTCGCTTGTTCCTGACAAAAAAGCTGCTTTTGCATGCTACCCTTTTTCAATGTTCATATATTTACATTTTTCTTAACCAAGGAGTGTTTGGCTGAAGTCTCTGAAACAAAGTTAAAAATTGAAAACATGACCTTTGATAGTGCTGGCAGCCAAACACTGGTCTAGCTTCACCTATTTTACCCCCCCCCCCAAGTATTTTTTATGTTATATTGGAAGACAATTTCAAGTTTAGAACTTTATCTTTTTTCAGTTGTTTGGGTTATGTTTTCCTCATTAGGTGTCACTGCCCAGGTCAAGCAAAGATAGGGTGAACAGGGACAGCAAGACTGTAAATAAAATGCTTTAAATCAAAAACAATAATACATTTTTGGGTGTTCAGGTTGGGCAACTGGTGGAAGGTAGTCCTTCATGTGCTTTCTAATTGGCCTGGTGGCGGAGGAAGGAGGACGGGGCTGATCTCCTGAGGGATGGTGCCACAGAGCTGTCTCCTGGAAATGGGGACAGGTACCTGTCAAAAACAGGTCGCCGTTCCCTCCTCCCCCCTGAAAGTTGCCAAATGTGGCACCAGAGGGATAATAAGTAGAAAAAAAGAATGGTCAGTTCTAATACAGGACGTCCCATACCCTATGCACACCTCATTTGAAACCATTTTACTGTAGCATTTTGGAGATATGTCACATTATTCAACTTTGGAGGCCTATAACGATCTCATTTGTAATAAGTAGAAAAAAAGAATGGTCAGTTCTAGTACGGGACATCTCATACCCTATGCACACCTCATTTGAAACCATTTTACTGTAGCATTTTGGAGATATGTCACACTATTCAACTTTGGAGGCCTATAACGATCTCATTTGTAATAAGTAGAAAAAAAGAATGGTCAGTTCTAATACAGGATGTCCCATACCCTATTCACACCTCATTTGAAACCATTTTACTGTAGCATTTTGGAGATATGTCACGTTACTCGACTTTGGAGTCCTATAACAAACTCATTTTTAATAAGTAGAAAAAAGAATGATCAGTCCTAATACAGGACATCCCATATACTATGCACACCTCTTTTGAAATCATTTTACTGTAGCGTTTTGGAGAAATGTCACATTATTCTACTTTGGAGGTGTATAAATAACTAATTTCCAATAAGTAGAAAAAAAGAATGGTCAGTTCTAGTACAGGACATCCCATACCCTATGCACACTTCATTTGAAAACATTTTACTGTAGCATTTTCGAGATATGTCACGTTACTCGACTTTGGAGGCCTATAACGACCTCATTTCTAATAAGTAGAAAAAAACAATGGTCAGTTCTAATACAGGATGTCCCATACCCTATTCACACCTCATTTGAAACCATTTTACTGTAGCATTTTGGAGATATGTCACATTATTCTACTTTGGAGGCCTATAACGAACTCATTTGTAATAAGTAGAAAAAAAGAATGGTCAGTTCTAGTGCAGGACACCTTATACCCTATGCACACCTCATTTGAAACCATTTTACTGTAGCATTTTGAAGATATGTCACATTACTCGACTGGAGTCCTATTATGACCTCATTTCTAATAAGTAGAAAAAAAGAATGGTCAGTTCTAATACAGGACGTCCCATACCCTATGCACACCTCATTTGAAACCATTTTACTGTAGCATTTTCGAGATATGTCACGTTACTCGACTTTGGAGGCCTATAAAAACCTAATTTCTAATAAGTAGAAAAAAAGAATGGTTAGTTATAGTACAGGACATCCCATACACTATGCACACCCCATTTGAAAACATTTTACTGTAGCATTTTGGAGATATGTCACATTATTCAACTTTGGAGGCCTATAACGATCTCATTTGTAATAAGTAGAAAAAAAGAATGGTCAGTTCTAGTACAGGACATCTCATACCCTGTGCACACCTCATTTGAAACCATTTTACTGTAGCATTTTGGAGATATGTCACATTATTCAACTTTGGAGGTCTATAACGATCTCATTTATAATAAGTAGAAAAAAAAGAATGGTCCGTTCTAATACAGAATGTCCCATACCCTATTCACACCTCATTTGAAACCATTTTACTGTAGCATTTTGGAGATATGTCACGTTACTCGACTTTCGAGTCCTATAAGAACCTCTTTTCTAATAAGTAGAAAAAAAGAATGATCAGTCCTAATACAGGACATCCCATACCCTATGCACACCTCTTTTGAAATCATTTTACTGTAGCGTTTTGGAGAAATGTCACATTATTCTACTTTGGAGGCCTATAAAAACCTCATTTCTAATAAGTAGAAAAAAAGAATGGTTAGTTCTAGTACAGGACATCCCATACACTATGCACACCTCATTTCAAAACATTTTATGCCTCGTAATAACGGTCGGACTTTGTTCGGACATTCCGACAACAAAATCCTAGGGTTTTTTCCGACGGATGTTGGCTCAAACTTGTTTTGCTTACACACGGTCGCACAAAGTTGTCGGAATTTCCGATCGCCAACAACGCGGTGACGTCAAGCACGTACGACGAGACTAGAAAAGGCCAGTTCAGAACCAAGCGCGGCACCCTTTGGGCTCCTTTTGCTAATCTCGTGTTAGTAAAAGTTTGGTGAGAGACGATTCGCGCTTTTTCAGACTCGTGACTTTCAGATCGTTTTCTGTGGTTCAGTTTGTGCTTGTGGGTTTGTATCTGCTCTTCAGTGCGTGCAAGCAAGCCACGCATGACTTTAAGTAGTCACTGTGTTCTTGTTTGTTCGTTACTGTTTTTCAGGTCGCTCTTCACAGGCCTTGCTGTTCTTCAGTGCGTTCTGTTACTTCGTTCTGAGCAGCCGACCGTTTTCTAGCCATGTTGGGTATACGTACTCGTGCTGAGTTTGTGCTGTGCGGGGGCTTGGTGTTGGGGACCTGACCTTGACACAAGTCCAGTCCATGAACAGGGTGGGGAGGAGTTCATGGACCAAGAATTGGTTGCTTCAGCGTGACCAGTTCTCTCATATGCCTTTTCTCCGTGAGATCCGTGAGAATAATCCTGATGATTTCAGGAACTTTCTCAGGATGACGGACCCCGTGTTTCACCGTTTGTTGGCTTCGCTGACCCCTTATATTAGCAGGCAGGATACCTGCATGAGGCAAGCCATCACTCCGGAGCAGAGGCTCGTCGCTACCCTGTGGTACTTGTCGACAGGGAGAAGTCTGCAGGACTTGAAGTTCTCGACAGGCATCTCCCCCCAGGCTCTGGGGATCATTATCCCAGAGACCTGTTCTGCCATCATCCAGGTCCTGCAGAAGGAGTATATATAAGATTTATCCTTTAATATCACATTTTATTGTATTGAATATTTGCTAATATCTCGTATTTCTTTCCTCATTCCCTAATTACCATGATTGTAATATGCTGTATATGTCCCCTTTGTCCTCATGCATGCTGGATTTTTCTGTAATTAATTTTTTAGTCCTTCATACAGATTGGCCTACAATAACCTCCCCAGCATGTTCTCCTGCCCCTATATTCACCTCATGTAGTCACTTAACAATGTATTTTATCAGCTCCATAGTAGTGCTTTACCCCAAACACCCCCTAAAATGTTTAGAAATGTGATTTGTGCTTTAAATTCAGGCAGAGTGCCAGAGGCTTTTTTTTTGTGGTGTCCCCAAATCATTTTTATTAACCCTCCCTCCCCCCAACTGCTAAGTCAGCTGATCCCAATTCTCTATCTATCCTAAATCATCTATCTGCTGACTTTGCCAAACCCATACACACTATACCCATCTCTTTTGTGCTCAGATTTATGGATGAATTACCCAAAGCATCTAGTTCAAGGGCCTGCCTGTATACTTTCAAATGGTACTGTTTAAAGTTTTTGTATCCTATTATTATCTTGACAGGTAATAGCAGAATGTTCAAATGTCCTCAAATGTGTACAGTGTGTATTTATATCTTTGTATTATGACACTTCTTACCTGTCCAGTGGGCTGCCAATAGTGTAACTAAGGAGGGGCTGTTCCAAGTAATACCCTGTATTTAGGCATTCATCTCTCAATGAAGTGGAGAGGGTTACCTGTCCAAGATCCCCCCCCATAAAGTTAGAAATGGCCCATGAGAGGGGGGGAATATGATAGGTGTTCCTTATACTTTGGTGTTGTTAAATTCCCCTTAATAAATGCTATCTGGAGGTTGGCCAAGAATGTTTGTGTCTAATCTGCTTGCCATGTTTATGTGCAAAAATAGTAATTTATTTTTGTTTTCCTCAACAGTTTCCTTCCACGCCACAGGAATGGCAGACTGTGGCCTCCCACTTTGCCCAGCGGTGGGACTTTCCTAACTGCGGAGGGGCAATTGATGGGAAACACGTCCACATCGTCCCACCACCCAACTCGGGGTCGTACTATTTCAACTATAAGGGGTTCAATAGTATTGTGATGTTGGCGGTGGTGTCGGCTAATTACTAAAAAAGTATGGTACAGCGCTGCGCTAAGAGAAAACTAAGGAAGCAGCCAACACACCCTGTAGACTCAGGGACAAAAATAACAACAAAAAATTCACAGTGTGGCGCTATTGAGTGTGTACAATATGAGAACCTAAGCGTTAAATAACATCAAATCATACAATTTAAACAAGGAAAATATCACGTAAAGACTTGTGACAGTGACCAGTGAACAAAATAGTAATACATATATGTGTTCAAATGAAATAAACATCAAAAGCGATATCAAATATAAAGTCCATAACACCAAAGAAAAAAGTCTGTGATGACAGTGCAAAAATGATGATAAGCAGGTGTTTTCTTGTACGTGCAGAAAAATTGGTTAAACCCGGTAGCCTGGTAGATGAATGGACCATAGAAGACCAGAGGTGCACAGAAGTTTGGAAACAGTGCCAGGACCATCACCAGAAAATATGGAGGCTTACCAGAAGTAGTGGCCTGAAATAGCATATGCCAAACAGGTCAAGAAAGCTTGATGACCAACAGGTCTAGATGTATTATCTGGTCAGATGTCATCACCACACAAACGAGGGAAGGGGGGAAATGATCAGCACGACTTCCTCATTAGTAAACGTACCACCATAAGCCAAGCGAAAGATTCGTGTTGCATGTGAGGGATGAAAACACTCACATAGTATAATACCGTTTAAACTTGGATTTATTTAAAAATAGCAATAAAAAACAAACTCACATTTTTTGCAGATCAGAATAGCATATAAATCGTGTAGCGGTAGTCGTGAGGGGTCCACCCGACATGTTTCAACTAAAAAAGTCGTCTTCTGGGGTGTGGAACCCTCTCACCCCACCGCTCTATTTATAGACAGAGAATGACCCCCACTGGAAGTGTCCGAAACCGGAAGTGATTAGGATGACCCTATTTCCGGTCAGAGGGGCATATATTAGAAATGATTTCTACAGCCACACATCTGGGGAATAGATACTGAGATCATATACTCAAATGTAAGACCCGAACAGCAAAATAATATAAATTATTAGATAAATTGGCTTTGGTCCGGATGGGTCAATCCGTAACCAAGCCTCACTGTCAGTAGCTCTGTCCAATGAGTGAGAGCGCATCCGCACCGCTGCGCTCCACACTCAGTGTCAAGCCTCGTTTGGGCGTGGTGGCGTAATGACATCATGCCTATGGCCAGGTAGCAACATCAGTGCGCTCCAGAGGCGTTACCCAGGCCTCGTTTTCGATCGGCCGTCGAATAACGCGATGACGTCACGCGTATGGTCGAATAACGATGGCGGTGCGCTCCAAGATATTAGCCAAGCCTCGTTCTCAGGTAGTTTAACTACATCCAGCACAATCACCAAAACACAGGAAATGGAACCCAGCCTCCTAATGAAGGGGCGGAAAGGACAAAAAAAAAGTGTCATCAAGGGTGGAAAGTGTAGTGCTGAAGATATGAGAACTTGTAAGAATAATAGATTACAAAAAAAAAACTTGAAAGTACCTATAAAAGTCTAAAAGGTTAAAACAAGTTATAAACAGTTGTTTGAAGTATAAATCATAAAAAGACGGGAACATTATCCCATAATCTAAATGGTGAATTCAGATAAAAAACCTACCGGACACTGCCAGTAGGGGGCATCAAAACAATCTTATATAAAACCATAATGACAAAATTGTATATACAGTATATAAGCATAAATAGAAACATAGAGAGTCAGACGATACCATATCGCTACATAAAAAATGCCAAAATCGGGCTAGCATAAATACTAAAAAATTAAAATAAAAATAAAAATAAAAAAGAATATATAGAATAAAAAAGGAGGGAGAGATCAAGTCTAAATTCACGCCTGATTGATAAAAGAATTGATGTCCCATTCAACATTAATACCTTGCCACTACTTCTGGTAAGCCTCCATATTTTCTGGTGATGGTCCTGGCACTGTTTCCAAACTTCTGTGCACCTCTGGTCTTCTATGGTCCATTCATCTACCAGGCTACCGGGTTTAACCAATTTTTCTGCACGTACAAGAAAACACCTGCTTATCATCATTTTTGCACTGTCATCACAGACTTTTTTCTTTGGTGTTATGGACTTTATATTTGATATCGCTTTTGATGTTTATTTCATTTGAACACATATATGTATTACTATTTTGTTCACTGGTCACTGTCACAAGTGTTTACGTGATATTTTCCTTGTTTACATTGTATGATTTGATGTTATTTAACGCTTAGGTTCTCATATTGTACACACTCAATAGCGCCACACTGTGAATTTTTTGGTGTCGGCTAATTACGACTTCTTGTATGTGGACGTGGGGAAGAATGGCCGGATGTCCGATGGTGGAGTCATCGCCCAGACGGAGTTTTACAGGCGTCTCCAGAATGGCAGCTTGGACTTGCCACCTCCAGAGGACAATGTGGAAGGACTCCCATTCGTCTTCGTTGCTGATGAAGCGTTTGCGCTGGGGGACCATCTTATGCGGCCATTCCCTATGAGGACCCTCACCCCGGAACAGAGGGTTTTTAATTACCGACTGGCCAGAGCCAGAAGAGTGGTGGAGAACACATTTGGAATCCTGGCCAGCCGGTTCCGCCTATTTCTGACACCCATCCATATGGCGGAGTATAAACTTAATCATATAATCCTGGCGTGCTGTATTCTCCATAACTTTTTACACAAACATTCGGCCAACTATGCTGGCTCAGTTGGGCCTGAGGCCGGAATGATACATGAAACAACACTGACGGCGCTTGAAAGTGGCCGTCCTGGCTTGCCCTCCCTGAGTGCCCGTGATGTCCGGTTACGATACCTGGAGTTCTTTGCGGGTAGGGGGGCCATAAATATGCCAGCAAATTTGTGAAGCCTTTATCAAATAAAAAAACAAAAAAAAGAAAATCTTTGTGGACATTTACTGCTTGTGTTTGTTTTAGCTGACCCTGACAGAAATGTGTTGAGTCCAGAAAATGGCGTGATTGTGTAACCTTATACAAAGCTGTCACGTACCTGGTAGGTTGTGAGCCTGAAGTGCAGAGAAGGACCTCCCTTACAGCTCCCACTCCTGTTCCTCTGGAATGGAGACAGAAGGCCAGGAGTGAGGAGTGGTATGGGTGCCTGGCAGGATCGACAGTCACCGGAAGTTCAGGAGTGGTGATACCCTCTGGGTCCAGAAGCTGAAGAGGACGCTGGATCGCAGAGAGGACCCGGAGCCACAGCAGGTAAGTAAGCAGGTAAGTAAGCAGGTCTGGAACCAGGAACAAAGCAGCAGGTAGTAGCCTGGAACGCTGGACTGGAACCTGGAACAAACAGCAGGTGGTAGCCTGGAACGCTGGACTGGAACCTGGAACAAGCAGCAGGTAGTAGCCTGGAACGCTGGACTGGAACCTGGAACAAGGCAGCAGGTAGTAGCCTGGAATGCCGGACTGGAACCAGGAACAAGGCAGCAGGTAGTAGACTGGAACGCTGGACTGGAACCAGGAACAAGGCAGCAGGTAGTAGACTGGAACGCTGGACTGGAACCAGGAACAAGGCAGCAGGTAGTAGACTGGAACGCTGGACTGGAACCAGGAACAAGGCAGCAGGTAGTAGACTGGAACGCTGGACTGGAACCAGGAACAAGGCAGCAGGTAGTAGACTGGAACGCTGGATACAGGTATCAGACTAAGGGGTGGTCAAACAAGCCAGAGGTCGGTATCGGTCGATCAGCAGAGGTACCAGGGACAACACAGAGGGATGGTCAGGCAAGCCAAGAGGGTCAGGTGCAGGCGGATAGCAGGATGGTCTAACAGGAAGCCGGGTCAATAGCAGAGCACACAGGTCAGATCAGGTTAAGGCACACGGAACACTGTAGAGCAGACAGCGGGGATGGAGTGTGACAGGCCGGTTTAAATAGCCCGCCTGGCACTAGCGGGAGTGCGCGCGCGCGTGCCCGTGCGTGACAGCACCCGTGAACGCGAGCGCATGCGCAGTGGAACCCGCGGTCGTGTCCCCCTGCTTCTGGATCACTGATTATTGGCAGGATCTTCATGACAAAAGCACTGTTGGGTGTTATTTACTAAAGGCAAAGACACTTTGCACTACAAGTGCACTTGAAACTGCACTGAAACTGCACTTGTAGTGCAAAGAGGATTTGCCCTTAGGAAATAACCCCTATTTTCACAGAAAACACCAATTACATCACCACCGAAGTGTTTTAGCGTTGACACAATAATCCACACATTCTTGCTTAACAACCTTTTTAATACCTGCACAATCACATGTGCATTTAGAAAAGGTTTTTCAAACAAACCAACATGTTTGTTGGATAACAATTTTTGGGGTAGCATTATAAAAAATAGAAATGTCCATTTAAGATAAAACAGGCATGTGTAAAATCAACAAGAAAGACACAAATCTTGAACTTACAAAGTTCACATTTGGTAGAACTTGAAGGCAATATCAGACATGAGTATTTAGGAACTGTGTTTGATATTGCGTTCAGATGGGGTGAAGTCACCCCAGGAAAAGCCAAATTTGGAAGATGCACACAAATTTCCCAATGTCAACATGTGCTAGCTGCCATCACGGGGGATCAAGGGACGTGTTTTGGGGGAGAAACCCCTTCCTCTCAGCTACTTTATTATTGAGGAAGGGGTTGCATCCCCAAAAAGCGTCCATTGATCTCCCGTGATGGCAGATAGCACATGTTGGCACACTGTGTGCATCCTCCAAATTAGGCTTTTCTAAAAATCGCTAAAACATTTTGAACATTGTAGCACACAAAAAAACAAAGGGATTGGGAGGGGTTTTAAACTCGCCCCAAAACATCAATGATGTTTTTATTTTTTTGAATAACATCATTGATGTTTTTCTTGAGGTTTTCCAATTGATCGGGATCTGGGCACTTTCTGATGTGAAAGGATCTGGATCCACAACATCACGATCACCTAAAAAGAGAGAAACCCCCCAAAAAAAAGGTATCAAAAATATGCCGGCATCCATCTCTTACCTAAGCCTGTGGTCGCAGACACTCACCTGTTGTGGTGACAATTTCCACCACGTCTTCTTCCTCCTCCTGCACTTCTTGGGTTGGGGTATTTCCCCTTCTTCCAGAGGTGGGGGGTCTGTGGTCTCCTCGGATGAGGGGTGTCCTCTGAGTCTTTTCTCCCCTATGTAAAACAAAAATGCTATACTTAGCTAAAACTATGTCCCTTTTTCATACACAGGAAGACCTCAGCCAGGAGGAAGCTGTGGAATGTGGCAGTCAGGAGGAGGCGGGGGTTAGTGGCAGCCAGGAGGAGGCGGGGCTAAGTGTCAGCCAAGAGAAGCCTGGGACCAGTCACAGCCTGACTGAATCGCAGGTTCCTCCCCTTCGCCTTCCATATAAAAGGGCGACTAAGGCGACTCCCATGCAGGATTCAGCGCTCAGGCTAATTCAGGAGGCTTCGGCGTCCCTTCGAGCCTTACCCACTCCTGAAGAGGCCTTTGCCTGCATGGCTGCCACCAAACTGCAGGGCATGCAGGAGGGTCAACGCCTCCTGTGTGAGCAACTTATTTATAAAGTCCTAAATAAGGGGGTGAGTGGGGAACTAACACCTAAGACCGACGTGATTGAGTTGGACCATCCTCCTCCTCCTCCTGCTGCCACAACTCCACCACCAGAGCCACCGCGTGGAAGGAAGCGTGGAAGGAAGACCAGAGAGTGATGACCCTGGGTTCAGTCTGGTCTGACAAAAGCTGCAGTCTCTCATATGACCACATCCTGGGGACACAGATGTCATCTGCTGCTTTCCGGATCTCTGGGACTTCTGGACCAGACTGCACTCCCTTAGATAAGGACTCCTCAGGCCATCAATTTTGCTTGAAAATAATTGATGTCTGCCCTGGGGGTCCAAGGCTTCGCCAATTTCTGCAGTTTCTCCAGCGTTGCCTCCCTCTTTGTTTAGTTGTGAGCCCTTAATAAAAGTTTTATTTTGGAAAATTATACTCTCCTGTGTGTTTTCATCCAAAAAGGACAGTTTTTTGGTGACGATTCAGGTACATTTCTAACATAAAATGTGAAATTAACAAGGGACAACAACACCAAACAATCTCCTACAGATTAAATAGAACAACATATCAATGGTGTTGTGGTAACTTGACACAAAAAACACACACAAAAATGATCTGGAGTACAAATAAAAATCCCCCCCAAAAAAAATAAGCCTTGAAAAAAATACAAACCAAAAAAAAATAATCGGCCTTAAAAAAAAAAAAAAAAAAAACAACACCAAAATAATGATGTCAGATGTGACAAATCAAAATATATTGAGGGAATCCCGATAAATAGCAAAGAAATACGTTTGTGAGAAGTCTGTGTGAATATGAGCAGCAAAACTACTTAATTCTTGTCACATTATAAAGAAGAAGAGCTTGCGCTGTATTAAACCATTTTTAACATTGCAGCGTGACGAAAGTGCTGTATCCATTGCGAACGCTAATTTTACCAGACCGAGAATGGTCAGGTCTAGTACAGGACATCCCATACACTAAGCACACCTAATTTGAATCCATTTTACTGTAGCTTTTTAGAAATATGTCACGTTATTCGACTTTGGAGGCCTATAACGACCTCGAATAACAAAGTCGAATAACGTGACATATCTCCAAAACGCTACAGTAAAATGGTTTCAAATGAGGTGTGCATAAGGTATGGGACGTCCTGTACTAGAACTGACCATTCTTTTTTTCTACTTATTAGAAATGAGGTCGCTATAGGCCTCCAAAGTCGAATAACATGACATATTTCTAAAAAGCTACAGTAAAATGGTTTCAAATGAGGTGTGCATAGGCTATGGGATGTCCTGTACTAGAACTGACCATTCTTTTTTTCTACTTATTAGAAATGATGTTGTTATAGGCCTCCAAAATCGAATAACGTGACATATCTCCAAAATGCTACAGTAAAATGGTTTCAAATGAGGTTTGCATAGGGTATGGGACGTCCTGTACTAGCACTGACCATTTTTTTTTCTACTTATTAAAAATGAGGTCGTTATAGGCCTCCAAAGTTCAATAACGTGACATATCTCCAAAACGCTACAGTAAAATGTTTTCAAATGAGGTGTGCATAGGGTATGGGACATCCTGTACTAGAACTGACCATTCTTTTTTTCTACTTATTAGAAATGAGGTCGTTATATACCTCCAAATTCGAATAACGTGACATATCTCAAAAATGCTACAGTAAAATGGTTTCAAATTAGGTGTGCTTAGTGTATGGGACGTCCTGTACTAGAACTGACCATTCTATTTTTCTACTTATTGGAAATGAGTTATTTATACACCTCCAAAGTCGAATAATGTGACATTTTTCTAAAAAGCTACAGTAAAATACTTTCAAATGAGGTGTGCATAGTGTATGGGACGTCCTGTACTAGAACTGACCATTCTTTTTTTCTACTTATTGGAAAAGAGTTATTTATACACCTCCAAAGTCGAATAACGTGACATATCTCCAAAACGCTACAGTAAAATGGTTTCAAATGAGGTGTGCATAGGGTATGGGACGTCCTGTACTAGAACTGACCATTCTTTTTTCTACTTATTGGAAATTGGTTAATTATACACCTCCAAAGTCGAGTAACGTGACATATCTCCAAAATGCTACAGTAAAATGGTTTCAAATGAGGTGTGAATAGGGTATGGGACATTCTGTATTAGAACTGACCATTCTTGTTTTCTACTTATTGCAAATGAGATCGTTATAGGACTCCAAAGTTGAATAATGTGACATATCTTCAAAATGCTACAGTAAAATGGTTTCAAATGAGGTGTGCATAGGGTATGGGACGTCCTGTATTAGAACTGACCATTGTTTTTTTCTACTTATTGGAAATTGGTTAATTATACACTTCCAAAGTTGAATAATGTGACATATCTCCAAAATGCTACAGTAAAATGGTTTCAAATGAGGTGTGCATAGGGTATGGGACATCCTGTATTAGAACTGACCATTCTTTTTTTCTACTTATTACAAATGAGGCCGTTATAGGACTCCAAAGTCGAGTAATGTGACATATCTCCAAAATGCTACAGTAAAATGGTTTTAAATGAGGTGTGCATAGGCTATGGGACGTCCTGTACTAGAACTAACCATTCTTTTTTTCTACTTATTAGAAATGAGGTTTTTATAGGCCTCCAAAGTCGAGTAACGTGACATATCTCGAAAATGCTACAGTAAAATGGTTTCAAATGAGGTGTGCATAGGGTATGGGACATCCTGTATTAGAACTGACCATTATTTTTTTCTATTTATTAGAAATGAGGTCGTTATAGGACTCCAAAGTCGAGTAATGTGACATATCTCCAAAATGCTACAGTAAAATGGTTTCAAATGAGGTGTGCATAAGGTATGAGATGTCCTGTACTAAAACTGACCATTCTTTTTTTCTACTTATTAGAAATGAGGTCGTTATAGGACTCCAAAGTCGAGTAATGTGACATATCTCCAAAATGCTACAGTAAAATGGTTTCAAATGAGGTGTGCATAGGGTATGAGATGTCCTGTATTAGAACTGACCATTCTTTTTTTCTACTTATTAGAAATGAGGTTGTTATAGGCCTCCAAAGTTGAATAATGTGACATACCTCCAAAATGCTACAGTAAAATGTTTTCAAATGAGGTGTGCATAGGCTATGGGACGTCCTGTATTAGAACTGACCATTCTTTTTTTCTACTTATTGGAAATTAGTTAATTATACACCTCCAAAGTCGAGTAAATCCTCTAACGGGATTTTTAAGGCAATGAAGATTTTGATTTAAATAAAACCAATTTTATTAATATAGTAGATCAAGAAAAAAAAAAAAAAGTATAACAGTTTACACAAAAAAAAAAATATTCAAATGAATTGAGAAATTCTATATAAATAGGGTATTGAAAAATTCGTATTGCTAATAATACATAGCTGTAAAAACAATTTTTGGAGAGAGGTGATACAGCACACCACCCAATACAATCACCACAGATGGCAACCGTGGCGTCGAGTGGTGGAATTCCAACGCGTTTCAACCTGTATATTTTTTTACTAAAAGTCTTCTTCAGGAAAATGCATCACTTTCTAGAAAGCCAAAAATAGTCATATTACAATTTATAAATATATGTGTTTATGTATTATATTTCCTGTTATATAAGATTGTTCTATTACTCACATCCTCCCAAGACATCTCGTGGGTAAACATAGGCTCCCACACCGGGGTAGAGAGTCCCAAGTCTCCAAAGGTTAAAACATCCTATAGCTCCTACAACACGGCTGGAAATATACATTCAATCCAGATATTTGGCGTTTTCAGCATCAAGTATTGATGGCTGTTGAAAAGAGGGGGCATAATCAGTCAAAAGGCCATAATAATAGAGGGGGGGCGGGGCCCGGGAAGGGGAAAGTGGGGAGGGTGAGGGGACGCCTCAGCAAATCCCCCCACTCACACACACAATTCCCCCATCCTATACACCCCCGCATAAACCCTCCATCCCCACCTAAATCCCCAAATCCCCTTAAATAACAAAAAAGTTTTCCACCTCCCATTTACAAAGGGTCCATTTAGTTTGAGTAGTAAGGGACAAGAACACTTACTTTCCCAGAGGTACCGGATGAAGATTCGCCAGCAATGGTGAAGAAAATCGGGCCAGACGTCTGCCCTGACGGCCCTCGGTGATTACCGAGGGAGGAGTGACGCCATCTTGCTGTCTCTGGCGTCCTTTATGTGGTGTGGGCGGGGATAGGGTGCCGCGCCAACCAATGGCGTGGCTCACCTGTCCTAGCCGCCCTTAGGTGTGCTTCAACGTCATGACGCTGAGCGTCACCATGGAGATGAATACCGCCGCAAGGCCGCGCATGCGTGCCGCGAGAGCCTGCGTCGGGTCACGCACGCACCCCGTGGCGTCGGATCTATATCAGCGTTGTGAGACACGTATGGGGCAGCCCGCTGCCATATTGGAAAAGGGCTTTGCCCATACTTTTGAAGGCCCTCCCGGGAAGAGAATTGTCGCCATGGATAATTAGGCCTGATACGAGAATCCCTCTCAAAACAACCCCCTAAAATATACCCCCAATAAAAGACTGAAATATCCACCCACCCGGATGGTGAGATCCGATTGACTAATCCGCAAACTGCGGGAAAAAAAGGGGGGGGGGATTTTATTCAAAAAAACATTAAGTATATGGAAGATTATATGAACAAAACCACAAAAAGTCCCCACTCACACTCAGAATGTAAGTAGCGGGAGGGGGGCTAGGACTAATAACCACCGACACGAGAAGATCCCTACCTGAGGGAAACCCCAGGCGGGGAGAATTTGGAGGCCCCCGTGTATATCTGACATGAGGGCCCCCCTGTGCCGGGTAGGGTACAGGATGTGTGGGGTAAGAAACCAAAACCCCCACCAAGGGAAGAACTTTAGGGACTAACCTCCCCTGCCCGGTTACACCCCGAGATGCCGAAGAAGGGAGGGTGGAATACAGGACACGAGCAGGGAAAAAAACCCTTAAGTAATAATAATACAATAAACCAAAAGAAATATTATAGCTCATAAATATCATCCGGAAGGGCTTGAAATCAATGGCACAAACCGGGTGAAAATACCATGTAAAGAAAAAATAATAATAAAGAGACATTCAGACTGTTGTCTAAATTCATTCAATCTAGAAATTGAAATTCCAAAAAACTCCCCTAGGGTAAAAAATCTCTATCTTGTGCCTATATGTACATCCAGGGGGTTCATGGAGAGTACCCCATATATGGAAGAATCTAGAGGGATGAGAGCGTAGCCAGTCTAGAGAAATAGATAACAGCTGGAGCAGAAAGTAGGAGAGTGTATTAATCGGTTTTACCCGATCCAAAACCCTCCAAAAAGGGCCTGAAACTCTCCGTCTCATTCAAACCAGGGGGGGTGGTGGCCCTAAGACGCCTGATCCAGCGCATCTCGCGCTGGAGCAGGATCTTGTTCCAATCACCCCCCCTGCTTGGTATATGGAGTCTATCCAGAACTGTAAAGTTAACTTTGGGCATCCTATAATTGTGTTGTTTAGCTACATAAATACACAGGGTTCTGTGCTGGGACCAATCCTATTTAATTTGTTCATAAACGACCTGGAGGATGGGATAAACAGTTCCATCTCTGTATTTGCAGACGATACTAAGCTAAGCAGGGCAATAACTTCTCCGCAGGATGTGGAAATCTTGCAAAAAGACCTGAACAAATTAATGGGGTGGGCGACTACATGGCAAATGAGGTTCAATGTAGAAAAATGTAAAATAATGCATTTGGGTGTCAAAAATATGAATGTAATCTATACACTGGGGGGAGAACCTCTGGGGGAATCTAGGATGGAAAAGGACTTGGGGGTCCTAGTGGATGATAGGCTCAGCAATGGCATGCAATGCCAAGCTGCTGCTAATAAAGCAAACAGAATATTGGCATGCATTAAAAGGGGGATCAACTGCAGAGATAAAACAATAATTCTCCCGCTCTACAAGACTCTGGTCCGCCCGCACCTGGAGTATGCTGTCCAGTTCTGGGCACCAGTCCTCAGGAGGGACGTACTGGAAATGGAGCGAGTACAAAGAAGGGCAACAAAGCTAATAAGGGGTCTGGAGGATCTTAGTTATGAGGAAAGGTTGCGAGCACTGAACTTATTCTCTCTGGAGAAGAGACGCTTGAGAGGGGATATGATTTCAATTTACAAATACTGTACTGGTGACCCCACAATAGGGATAAAACTTTTTCGCAGAAGAGAGTTTAATAAGACTCGTGGCCACTCATTACAATTAGAAGAAAAGAGGTTTAACCTTAAACTACGTAGAGGGTTCTTTGCTGTAAGAGCGGCAAGGATGTGGAATTCCCTTCCACAGGCGGTGGTCTCAGCGGGGAGCATTGATAGCTTCAAGAAACTATTAGATAATCACCTGAATGACCGCAATATACAGGGATATGTAATGTAATACTGACACATAATCACACACATAGGTTGGACTTGATGGACTTGTGTCTTTTTTTAACCTCACCTACTATGTAACTACTATGTAACTATGTCTGCCCAAAGGTAGGTAAAGATTACCTATGCCCATACTGTGTATATGTTTTTCCACTCTTTTGGCGAATTCCTGTCGGGTCTTGCCAACATAGAAGGCCCCACATTGGCATTGCATTAAATAGACCACCCCCCGTGTTCTGCAATTAGCAAAGTGTCGTAGCTGGAAGTTCTCCCCGCTGGGTAGGGTTATCCTAGTTCTTTTTCCTATGACACCACATTGTGCGCACGATCCGCACGGGTATGTACCCCAAGTCTTGCAGGGATCTCTTCTTGCACTTCCTTTATACTCGCTCTGTGTGAGTGTATTTCCTATGGAGCTAGATTTCCTGTAGGGGATTTGAGGTCTTGATGTTACTAGGCTTCCTAAGATCGGGTCCTCCATGAGGATTGACCAGTGTTTGGAGATAATCTTCCTTATTTGCTTATGTTCGTTCGAAAATCTCAGGATGATTCTAGTCGTGGTATCTGCTGTTTTTGGATCTTTTTTCCTGAAGATTATATTACGTCTATCTGTATTTCTCACACGGTTAAACGCTTTCTTGAGAGCTGTCTTAGTGTATCCTCTCTCCATCAGTCTAGAGGTTAGTTCATTGGATTCTCGTTGGAAGTCCTCCTGTGTGCTGCAATTCCTTTTTAGTCTTAAAAATTGACTAAACGGGATGGATTTTTTCAGTGGCTCTGGATGGAAACTATCTGCGTGTAGCAGTGTGTTGCCAGCTGTCTCTTTTCTATACAGCTTGCTCGAGAGTCCTCCAATTTGATCTTTGGAGATGGTAATATCCAAAAAGTTGACTTCCTTGGAGTCATGGGACATGGTGAAAAAAAGATTGAAGCTGTTCTGGTTCATGGAGTTCAGGCAGTCTCTAAGTGCATCCTCTGAGCCATCCCAGATGATAAAAATGTCGTCTATGTATCTCTGCCACATGCAAATGTGGTCAGAGTACATAGACGACCCCTCTCCCGACAGGAAGTCTTTCTCCCACTCCCCCAGGTACAGGTTGGCACATGAGGGTGCACAGCACGTCCCCATAGCCACTCCCTGCACCTGGAGGTAGTGGAAGCCCCTGAACAAAAAGGTGTTATGTTTCAGGATGAATTCC
>JBBDGP010002223.1:1357500-1380456 GCA_037952835.1 Lithobates septentrionalis
TTGAAAGGCTTAAGCTATATCCTGCGTTCTATGTTTGATTTCCCCCGAACTGGTCCTAATACTTTCAATATAGTTATTTGTTTTCTTATTTTTTAGGGCCCTTGCCAGGTGTCTACCGGGTTTGTTACTATTCATGTATCTCTCTTTTTTGACCAGATAATACATTTTGCGTGTTTCCTGCTCTAGGGATACCCTCAGCTCTTCCCTCTTTTTGAGTAGATTCGTCCAGACCACCCTCCCGCCTGATGCTTTATGTTGTTGTTCTAATTTATGGATCTCTTTGGTCAGGGCTAGCCTTTGATTTTTCAATCTCTTATTTTTTCCCCTCCTATCATCATGATGATCCCCCTTATATAAGTTTTAATTCAATCTGATTTTATTGAAAAAAAAGCATACAAGAAAAAGTACTTCACATATACATCATTAGTAGTAGTAGTGTTGATAACAATAGATCCAGTGTATTCGCAGGATACATATTGTAGTACGTTATGCAGGGCCGGTACAAGGGGTGGGCAGGCGGGGCTTCTGCCCTGCGCGCAATGTGGGAGAGGGCGCTAGGTTGTGAGCAGAAAAATCTGTCCACAAAATGTAGCTGTAAAACTTGTATGCCCCTGTTGCCTGCCTAAATGAAGGATTATGCGCTCCTGCTCACTGCTCTGCGGCAGCAGATGCACCCTTTTCCAAGCTCCCTTCTTGAGTTCCTATGAGTGTCCCCCCCCCCGATCGGAGCTGGTACAGTCCCAGTGAAAGTGCATGTGGGCGGAGCAGGAAGAGAACCTCACATTGCAGCATCGATCTTTGGTTCCCGCCCAGCACACAGCAGAGCGCTCCTCCAGAGCAGAGTGAAGATGTATAAATCACGGATGACAGACTGGATCCTCTTCTACAGTGAGTGCTGACTGCTCTGCATTCCACACTGTGATTATAAACGTGCCCTGTACTTTTCAGTGCAGGTTTATTGAAAGTGAAAGTAAAAGTAAAATTCTTGAACAGGTTAGGAATTAGTGTGACATTTCAGGTGCTACATATATGTAATCCACATAATATCTTCTAAAAAGAATGATAGATATGAAAGATTAAAGATATAATGTGTATGTGGATTACATCTATGTAGCACCTGAAATGTCACACTAATTCCTAACCTGTTCAAGAATATAAGCATTACAAAGCAAAGGATGTGATTTCTTGTCCCAGTCCAACTTCAAGAAAGTCCACTTTTGCAGTGTGGGGGAGGGGGGAGAAGGTGGGTACTGTATAGTCTTTTTTTTTTTTTTTACATGTGAATCTATGCTTCAGCCAGCTCCAGTGCTCTCCTCCTCCCTATCACATATAGAGGAAGATTAACCCTGTATGGTCCAAAGTGGAGGCTGGAGTGTGACCACTGTCACTCCTGACACAGGAGCTGCAGGGAACCAGTAACAGAACTGCAGAGAGCCTGCTGAAGCAAAGGACAAGGTAAAACTGAGTACACAGTTCAGACTTCAGCAGGGGCTGAATTTTTGATCGGTGTGTAACCCTCTCTGTTAGACAGAAACCGATTGTTATATCCACTTCTGGTGGAAATCCTTGTTCAATTAGCTGTTTGCAGTACTGATCAGTGTATTCTGATAGGGGAGAGTCCCTGCTGTCAGAATACAATGTCCCAGTGAGGGGGTATTCCCACGCCCACCCCACTTGTGTGGATGGAGGAATCTGTCAGCCACTTGCTTGAGCCCCATCTCGATCCAGCAATGTGCACAAGAGCACTTGCTCTTTAATGGACTGTTTGTTTATAGTGCACTATAATAGTACTTTGCACTGTGTGTCTGATTTGCAGCACTGGGAGTTTGGTAGTAACTCCAAAACCAAATTGTTTAAAAATGAACCATGAGAATTTGACTAGAGTTATTTGAATATTTGGGAGTTATTCACATTATATGTTATAGTATTTCATTTTTTTATTTACAGTACCAGGAGTGTGGTCTTAACTCCCTCACAACATGTTTTTGCAGCACAGGGAATTTGGTCCCACATACATGTGATATATGTAATTGAATATTTATGAGTTGTTCGCATTATATGTTTTGGTATTCTACTTGCAGCACCAGGAGTCTGGGATTCGCCCCCTCACAATTTTGTTTGCTGCACTGGTATTTTGGTTCCATATTCATGTGATATAAAATTCACTTGGCCATATTTGATAATGGCACATACACTAAATTTGATATAATTTATAGGGGTACTGCTATGCACTAGGGTGTATATACTCCTGGTCTCTGTACCCTGCAGTTTACCGCTCTTGAGTCCTGTACATTGTATATTACTGTACATACACCTTACCTCTGCACTCTGTATGTTTTCCTCTCCTAACTCCTGCACACTGTACACGCTGCTCCTGATCATTGTACTTTGACCTCAGATAGATAGATAGATATCAGGTGTGTAAAATAACTGGTCATGGGGGGGGGGGGGGGGCGCAGCCCGGCATGTTCGCCCTGGGCGCTGGTTGACCTTGTCCCGGCACTGACGTTATGTGTGCAGATCACAAGGAAAAAACATTGTTTTAATTAGCATAATGAGATATAACAAGGATAACCAAAGAGCCCTCACCATATACGGGAGGGGATTACAAGTAAACTTCGTGTGTTTTTACAATCAACTTATTCCAGGAACCTGTTATGTTGTATAGGATTAACTTGTGCGGGTCGTATTCTGCATCTGAATTTTAAGGAATACATTGATATGAAAAGGAGAAGGATTAGGGGGGAAGTAGAAAAACAGAAAGGTTAGGAACAGGAGTCGCTCCAGCATGGTCATGGGGCGGTACCATCCAGGTTGCCCTCTGCCCAGGGGATGAAGTCCGATGAGTATCGGAACATGGACCACGAAGTCCACGTAAGAGAGAACTGGTTGTCTTTATTAGATTCCTCAGCCAACAGGCGTTCAAGGTCCCTGGTGCGGTCCACCTCAATAGCCCACTCCCCCAGGGAAGGTACAGTTCTTGACTTCCAATATGTTGGGATCACCATTCTAGCAGCAGCCAAGAAATGGCGTAATACATCTTTTTTAATGGATTTGAGCGTGCCCGGGAGCATGGACAAGAGAGCTATCTCGGGTGAAGGAGAGAGAGCCGTCGCCATCAGCCTGCGGTATAGTAGGAAGATCTGTTGCCAGAATTTTTGTATGGGTGGGCATTCCCACCAAATGTGGAGCATGGTGCCCCTGGAGTTTAAACATCGCCAACAAGTATCTGGGTTTGTCAAGTTGAAGTGATGTATTGTCGAAGGGCATCTATACCACCTCGTCACCAGTTTAAACCCCTTTTCTTGAGTTTTAGTGGCTAGGGAGAGCTTGTGTGTTAGAATAAAGCATTTTTGCCAGTCAATGGGGGAGAAGGAGTGTTGGAGATCTTTTTCCCAAGCCTTCGTGTAGGGTGGGAGATCAGGGTGAAGAGCATTCAACAAAAGGGAATAAAGCTGTGATACCACGTGTGTTGGAGGATCGTTTTGGAGGAGCATATCCTCGAATCCTGTGGGTTCAGCTAGAATATCTTGTATTGAATGGAAGGTTTGGATATAGGAAGCCAGTTGTTGTTTCTGAAGCCATTGCATAGGGTATCTAGAAAGCGATTCGGGGGGAGTATCTGGCATTAGAGTGGGGTCTGTACGGAGAACCTGAGAAAGCCTCCTATGGTCTTCTTTCTGCCAAGGTCCAAAGCTTGTCACGTGCATAGCCGGTGGGAAGGCTGGGGTCCCAAATAGGGGGGTCATAGGTCCCGAAGGATTGGATATGTTACCTCCAGAGTTTAGGCGATCCCAAATTTGGATCGTTTGGCGGGTGAGGTCACAGAGGGGGAGTGAACCCCTACGAATTGCGGGTGTGGTCCATGGAAGAGCTAAGAGATCAATGGAGTTCATATGGCTTTCCAAGTGAACCCAGAGCTTAGTCGTATGGTTATGGAACCAGTCCAATATGCGAGTAAGTATTGCTGCCTTATGATACAATTAAGCGTCCGGGGCTCCAGCTCCCCCTCTCGCTTTCGGAAGAGATAACATTTTGTATCTAATTCTAGGACGGGCTGAATTCCAAATAAATTTAGAGAACAGCTGGCGCAATTTCCGAAAATAGGAGTTAGGTATGTATATAGGGATTGTCTGAAATAGGTACAAAAACCGGGGAAGGACATCCATTTTCAAGGTGTTCACCCTACCAAGCTAGGAGAGCCGTTTAAGTGTGTAGTTAGACAGATCGGCCTGAGTTCTGAGAAGTAAGGGGGTAAAATTCTTGGAAAAGAGTTGGGATACATCCTCCGGTATCTGAATACCGAGGTATCTGATGGAGGTGGATCCTGTTTTAAAGGAAAAGGCAGTAGAAAGCCTGCGTAGGTCCGACTTTGGCAGAGAAATATTGAGAATTTCCGATTTATTATAGTTTACCTTAAAGTTACTGACTTCCCCGAATCTCTGGAACTCCTGCATCACCAAGGTTAAAGACAAGTGTGGACGTGTCACAAATAGAAGAAGGTCATCTGCAAACAGAGCAAGTTTAGTTTGAGTGGGTCCGACTGTTATTCCGTGCACAGAGGGATTGTTTCGCAAAGCAATGGCTAAATGTTCCATGGTGAGAACATACAGGAGGGGAGATAGGGGGCATCCCTGTCGTGTCCCATTAGAGATAGAGAATGCCGACGACAAAGAACCATTCAGTCTTATCCTAGCGGATGGAGAGGAGTATAGGGACATTATCCTTGAGATCATGTGGGCTCCCAGTCCTATTTGTTGTAGAGATAACCGAAGGAATTGCCAATCTACTCGGTCGAATGCCTTCTCTGCATCGACTGTTAAGAGGCATAAAGGAATATCGTGGGTTCGGGCATAGTTGGATAAAAGAAGGGTTTTCAGGGTGTTATCCCTTGCTTCTCGGCCACTCACAAATCCTACTTGATCCAAGTGGATCAAACTGGGCAACAATGGTTGTAACCTGTTGGCTAATACTTTAGCGAAAATCTTCAAATCCACCCCGATCAAGGATATTGGCCTATAATTTGTACATAAAGTCGGGTCCTTCTCTGGTTTTGGAATAAGGGAAATATGAGCCTCAAGTGTTTGTGGGGGAAACACTGAGCCCTCTGATACAGAATTGAATACTTTAGTGAGGAAGGGAATAAGGAGGGGAGCAAATAATTTATAAAACTTTGGGGTAAAGCCGTCCGGCCCTGGGCTCTTGCCAGTTGGTGTACTTGCAATGGCTTTCGCAACTTCATCTGCTGTTATAGGTGTTTCAAGTTCGGTAATGGTGTCCTCATCCAAAGTGGGGAGCGCAGTTTCCCTGATATAAGAGGACTTGTGCTCCTCTGTAGTAGAGGGGGAGCCTGACGATTGGGCCACAGGTATGTTGTATAGGGATTGATAAAAATCCCTGAATGTCTGCGCAATCTTAGAAGGTGAGGAGATTAATTCTCCATGCGGTCCTTGGATATGGGGGATGAAGGTAGAGGATTTTTTTGGGTGCAGGGAGCGGGCCAGTGACCTGCCACACTTGTCTTGGAATTTATACTGATGGAAAGCAAGTTTGTCCGCAAATGTACGTGCAGATGTCTCATATAGTCCTCTGAGATGTAATCGGGCTTTGGAAACCTCAGTGAGCGTTTCGGTTGTTGGGGAACGCTTATGGTCAGTTTCCAGGTTTCGGAGCTTCTGGATTGCATCCACTATAGCGGCTGAGCGTTCCTTTTTCAGACGAGATCCTAATTGAATGAAGGTTCCACGTAATACTGCTTTCAGTGCCTCCCATTGGATGGGGAACGACGTGGTATCTTGCGCGTGGTCCCCAAAAAAGTTAGAGATTGTTTCCGAGATACGTGTAATACAGTCCGAGTTAGCTAGCAATGAGTCATTCAAGTGCCATGTCCACTCCTTGATAGGTGAGGAGGGGAGCGAGAATGTCAAGTATATAGGGGAGTGGTCTGACGAGATCATAGAATCTATTTCACACTCGGGAGACCAGTCTAGGCAACTGTGGTCACTCAATAGATAGTCTATGCGACTATAGGTCTGGTGTACCTGAGAAAAATGTGTGTAGTTACGAGTCTTGGGGTATAATACCCTCTAAACGTCTACAAGGCGTAAGTCGTATAGTACGCGTTTCAGGGCCCTCAATTTGGGGAATGAGATACGTGACCTTGAAGTGGAGGAATCTAATGTTGGCTCCAGGGGAGTATTAAAATCTCCACCGAGGATGAGTTTGCCCTCCATGAATTCAGATAGGATCTTCAGATACTGCAAAGCTGATGGAACTTGGTTAACATTTGGCAAATATATATTAGCTATCGTAAATTTAACTCCCCACAGCAAAAATTTCACAAAGACGTACCTTCCCTGAGGGTCGGAGAGATGATCGAGCAATTCGGGGAGGCTTTTGTGAAAAGCTACAGATACTCCCTTAGTTTTCTGGGATGGATTAGTACTATGGATCCATCTGTTAAAATATCTGTTAGAGCAAGGGGTGGAGGCTGATTGAAAGTGCGTCTCCTGCAAGAGGAGTACATTAACTTGGCATTTATGCATTTGATATAGTATTTGTCCCCGTTTAGAGGCAACATTGAGTCCATTTACATTGTATGAACATAATTTTAGTCGAGGGTGAGACAACACTGTATAGGCCATGGTGGAGCGAAGAAATAGAAAAGAATTTGAAAGTCTAGAAAAAGAGGGGGAGGCGGTTGGGGAAGATACGGAAAAGAGAAGGTAGTTGCAAAAGGGGAAGAGGAATGGAGAATGGCTAGTTAGAGGACACCTGGGAAAGGTGTCTCAAAACAAAATCTAATGTGTTCGCAACAGCAAAACACTCCGTGAAATATCACGTGCTAGGCACAAATCGTGCCAAACCTATTTGGGGAGGGAGGTCGGATTAGAGAGGTCTGAGTTGTGATCCCGACAACATAGCAGGCATATATAACGTATATGTATCACACCCGTCTATCATAGTATATTGAATACTTAATATTTTAGGTTATAGAAGAACATGGCATATATCTAATCAGTGTTCAAAAAAACACTTAAACACCCATAATCAGTCAGCTATCATCACAAGCAATAGTATGTATAACAAACATTTAAATGATGTAACATTGAGGAATTCAACTAGTTCTATGGTGTAGGATAAGTTAGGCCCTGGACTGAGAGGAGACCAAGAAGCCCATAACAGGTAATAAGGTATCTTCTGGAAGACTCCCAGTCAGTCAGCGGGTCCCCAGGTCAAAGAACTAGAAAGGCACATTGGTTACAGGTATCACCCCAGAGACTTAGTGGTGGGCTCCACTCGGGCCAGGCCGCATCCCGAATAAAAGAATCATAGGGTTCTGGAGAATTGGATAACAGAGCAAGGTCTCTTAAGGAAACGATGCTCCTAGCATTCAATTTGGTCGTGGTATGGTCCATGTGTGGATAAGTGTACATTTAAAGCTAGGGACGTCTGGTGTCGAGTGGAGCTCCCACGCAGCCATAAAAAGCAGTAACATTACCACCGTCTAATCTACACCCTTCTTTAAATGTAACTGTAACTGTCCCATTAAGGGCAACACAGCACCCCCCCACCTCCTGAGCAGTGGCGGCTGGTGAAGTTTTAGGATGGGGGGGCGCCAGACCCCGCCCTTCCTTTTTGACCCCTCCCACTTGGGGGTGTGGTTTCAGCAAAATAGTGGGCGTGGCTCTAAGGTGGTATGGTTAGCGCCTGAGATGAACGAGGGATGGAGGGAGAGGGAGAGAGGGACAGCAGGCCTAGATCCTACACAACACTAGAAATATGTATTCTACAAAGTTTAACAATCAGCAGATAAAGATACTCCAAACACCTGGTGTTAGCGCTTCAATCATCCCGGCACCATGGTTGTTATGGTGTCAGGATGATTGAAGCGCATTGTTTCTATTGTTACATTGTAATATAAAATGAAATCATTCAACTCACCACAATGCAGAATCAGTGGGAGCCCCGAGTGTGTCACTAGCCACGTCGCCTACAACCAGATGCCATCAGGTGTCCCCAGCAGTCCGTCCTTACATGCAGCCTCTGTCACATCAAACGCAGCCTCTGTCACATAAAATGCAGCCTCTGTCCCCCCAAATGCAGCCTCTGCCCCCCCAAATACAGCCTCTGTCACATAAAATGCAGCCTCTGTCCCCCCCAAATACAGCCTCTGCCCCCCCCCCCAAATACAGCCTCTGTCCCCTTACATCAGAGTTGCCATCAGTGTCCCCACACAGCATGTGTCCCCCACAGCAGGTGTCCCCCATCAGAGCCCCCAACAGCAGGTGTCCCCTTTAGAGCCCCCCACAGCAGGTGTCCCCCACAGCAGGGTGTCTCCATCAGAGTCCCCCCACAGCAGGTGTCCCCATCACAGTCCCCCCACAGCAGGTGTCCCCATCAAAGTCCCCCCACAGCAGATGTCCCCCATCAAAGTCCCCCCACAGCAGGTGTCCCCCATCAGAGTCCCCCCACAGCAGGTGTCCCCCATCAGAGTCCCCCAACAGCAGGTGTCCCCTTTAGAGCCCCCCACAGTAGGTGTCCCCCACAGCAGGGTGTCTCCATCAGAGTCCCCCCACAGCAGGTGTCCCCATCACAGTCCCCCCACAGCAGGTGTTCCCATCAAAGTCCCCCCACAGCAGGTGTCCCCCATCAAAGTCCCCCCACAGCAGGTGTCCCCCATCAGAGTCCCCCCACAGCAGGTGTCCCCCATCAGAGTCCCCCACAGCAGGTGTCCCCTATCAAAGCCCCCCACAGCAGGTGTCCCCATCAGAGCCCCCCACAGCAGGTGTCCCCCATCAGAGTCCCCCCACAGCAGGTGTCCCCCATCAGAGTCCCCCCACAGCAGGTGTCCCCCATCAGAGTTCCCCCACAGCCGGTGTCCCCCATCAGAGTCCCCCCACAGCAGGTGTCCCCCATCAGAGTCCCCCCACCAGAGTCCTCCCACAGCAGGTGTCCCCCATCAGAGTCCCCCCACAGCAGGTGTCCCCCATCAGAGTCCCCCCATAGCAGGTGTCCCCCATCAGAGTCCCCCCAAAACAGGAGTCCCCCATCAGAGCCCCCCCACAGCAGGTGTCCCCATCAGAGTCCCCCCACAGCGGGTGTCCCCATCAGAGTCCCCCCACAGCAGGTGTCCCCCATCAGAGTCCCTTATCAGAGCCCCCCACCAGAGCCCCCCACAGCAGGTGTCCCCTATCAAAGCCCCCACAGCAGGTGTCCCCCATCAGAGTCCCCTATCAGAGCCCCCCACAGCAGGTGTCCCCTATCAAAGTCCCCCCACAACAGGTGTCCCCCATCAAAGTCCCCCCACAGCAGGTGTCCCCCATCAGAGCCCCCAAGAGCAGGTGTCCCCCAAAGCAGGTGTCTCAATCAGAGTCCCCCCACAGCAGGTATCCCCATCAGAGTCCCCCCAAAACAGGAGTCCCACATCAGAGCCCCCCACAGCAGGTGTCCCCATCAGAGTCCCCCCAAAACAGGAGTCCCCCATCAGAGCCCCCCACAGCAGGTGTCCCCATCAGAGCCCCCCACAGCATGTGTCCCCCATCAGAGCCCCCCACAGCATGTGTCCCCCATCAGAGCCCCCCATAGCATGTGTCCCCCATCAGAGCCCCCCGCAGCAGGTGTCCCCCATCAGAGCCCCCCACAGCAGGTGTCCCCCATCAGAGCCCCCCACAGCATGTGTCCCCCATCAGAGCCCCCCACAGCAGGTGTCCCCCATCAGGGCCCCCCACAGCAGGTGTCCCCCATCAGAGCCCCCCACAGCATGTGTCCCCCATCAGAGCCCCCCACAGCATGTGTCCCCCATCAGAGCCCCCCACAGCATGTGTCCCCCATCAGGGCCCCCCACAGCATGTGTCCCCCATCAGAGCCCCCCACAGCAGATGTCCCCCATCAGGGCCCCCCACAGCATGTGTCCCCCATCAGAGCCCCCCACAGCAGATGTCCCCCATCAGGGCCCCCCACAGCATGTGTCCCCCATCAGAGCCCCCCACAGCATGTGTCCCCCATCAGAGCCCCCCACAGCAGGTGTCCCCCATCAGAGCCCCCCACAGCAGGTGTCCCCCATCAGAGCCCCCCACAGCATGTGTCCCCCATCAGAGCCCCCCACAGCATGTGTCCCCCATCAGAGCCCCCCACAGAATGTGTCCCCCATCAGAGCCCCCCACAGCATGTGTCCCCCATCAGAGCCCCCCACAGCATGTGTCCCCCATCAGAGCCCCCCACAGAATGTGTCCCCCATCAGAGCCCCCCACAGAATGTGTCCCCCATCAGAGCCCCCCACAGAATGTGTCCCCCATCAGAGCAATCAGAGCCCCCCACAGCGGTACTTACCTTCAGTCTCCTGCGGTGTTCTCCTCACACTGGCAGCAGTATTCTTCCTGTTTCCTCTCTCGGGCGCAATGAGAGAGAGAACCAGGAAGTGACATCTGACTCAGGGCAGATGTCAATCAAATCTGAAGTGCCAAGTAGCTTCCGCCCGGCGCCTGTAGTATGTATTACTATGGCCGGGCGGAAGCTACTTGGCGCTTCAGAAAACGCCCCAAGGCGGGCTAAACGCCCGCAAATGCAGCGCCCACGTCTGCAATCTCGTGATTGCATAGACGTGGCGCTTCCTATAAGTGCACTGTGTCCGGCGTCGCACTGTATCCGGCGTCCGAACACAGTGCACTTAATGACCTTTTTTTTTCTTTTTTTTTTTTTTAAAGGGCCAGTAGTAAAAATTTTTTTTTTTTTTTTTTTTTACTTTTTTTTTTTTTGCTGCCTGGAGGGGGGGGGGGGGGGGGGCGGCGCCCAGGCGCCCCCTATGGACGGGCCGCCACTGCTCCTGAGCTTAGTAGACTTCTATACTATCCCTGTAAATGGAGTGGTATAGTTAGTATGAGTTCATAGGAGGGTACAGAGAAAACACAGTATCATTGCAAACCTGGACCAGTCCCTTAATGAAACTGTGGAGTGAAAGGTGTAGATCCACTGTAAAACATTGAACAGGTAGAAGAAGTAACAGTGTTGACTCACGTGGGGAGCCAAATCAGTCTTCCGGGGATGTTGGACGTCTTGCTCTAGGACCAAAAGAAGCAGATCTAGATCTTGAGCGTCTGCAACGTTGTGGGAGAGGGCCCTGTAGTCGTTGACGATCCTCTGGGGGGTCTAGCCAGTTCGGGATGCTGATAGGGTCTTGTGCAAGGAAGGTGAAGAAGGCAGGAAGTTGTTCAGGGTCCGACAGAACAAACTTACAGTTGTCGTCTCGGGTTACCTTGATACTGAATGGATGGCCCCAGGTGTAGGAAGCCCCTGCTTGACGTATCAAATCCAAAAGTGGGCGGACCGCCCGTCTCATGTATAAGGTGTTGCGGGAGAGGTCCGGATAGAGGTGTACTGTAGATCCATCGAATTCTACAGGACCTAAGCGCCAGGCCTTACGCATAATCTCTTCCTTGAGGGTATAGTAATGGACCCGGCATAGGACATCGCGGGGGCGGTCGCTGCGGTCTCCCCCCATGCCTCCCACTCTATGCACTCTGTCCAGTTCAATAGGGGATGCAACTTCCCTGCCCAGGACCTGGTTGAGGATAGAAACGACAGTGGGTTTTAGATCAGTACCTGAGGTTGCTTCCGGCACTCCCTGTATCCTAATGTTGTTCCTGCGGCTCCTGTTTTCGCTGTCTTCTATGCGGAGTTGGTGTTGCCGCAAGCGGGATAAATGTGAGGTGGTTGCAGATTCGAGGGCCACAATACGAACCGTATGGTCATCTTGGGTAGTAGTCAGAACGGATACAGCATTCTCTGTCGTTGAAACCCGATGCTGGAGGGCTTGTAGTTCTACATGGAGGGAGGCTTCCATCTTGGACGCCCAGGATTCAAAGTCCGCCCTAAAGGCAGAAAGAAGGGCTGTAGTCGCAGAGCCGGCTGATCCGCCCGAGGCCGGAGGAAATAGCTCCGCAGGGCCATCTTTGGAGGGGATGTCAAGGGGCATAGCGGCCATTGAAGGGGCCGAGGGCTCACCCGTAGCGTCCTTGTATTTTGAGGAGTCTATGTGAGCCAGAGAAGGAGGTTTAGATTTGCCTGGGGTGCGACTGGCCGCCAGCTTGTCCTTTCCCGTGCGGGAGTCGAGCGATGATGTACGTAGTAGGTAGCGCTGGATTGTACCTTGCTGCAGCTCAGCGGAGTCAGAGGAGTGAGAGCTTGAGGATGACATAGAGATTCCGGGTGTAGGTAATTTGCAACACAGCCTGATAATGTCGGGAGAGCACAGAGCTCAGTAGCCCATTTCTTCAGCCATCCATCGTCAGCCAGGAAACATGATATCTACTATGGGGGATAGGATGGTCGCTACCTGCGACTCTGGAGCCAGGACTGCGTTCCCTGCTAGTTTTTTACACCACAGTATGAGATGGAAACGTGTTGCAGAACTATGGCGAGGTAGCAAACTGTCAGCCAAGGAGTATTTATTCTGGGAGAAGGGTTACAAGTGGCAGCTGGGTCCTCTGGGCAGTTCTTGTGACAGTGTAGATACACAGTGATCCAGGAGCAAAGGGGTTAAGGAACAAGTGCATACACTGCAGCAGGGTGAAGCAAGATGGCCGCTCCACGTGGCCCCAGGGTTAGTGTTATAATCCACCCCACGAGTGGGGGTAAATATTAGTTTAGTCCCTTTCTGAGGTCACAGTCTGCTATATCAGGGCACCCTGGTGTTTAGATTGGCCCTGGATTGAGCACAGGAGGGATGAGGAAGCTGCTGAGGTGTAGTAAGATGGCCGCCACTTACTGTGTGTGATGGTAGTCCTACAGGCTGGCATGCAGGAGTGGCACAGGGGAGAATGCAGGCTTCGTTCAGTAGGCTGGGCTGCTCTGGTGTCTGTGTGGAGGTAGATCCAGGTGCGGAGTAGCCAGGAAGGCCTGGATGTGTAGGCCGGGTGCACCAATATGGCCGCCGCTCCCCCTGCCAAGGCCGAAGCCGCGGCCTGTAGTTAAAACGGCCGGAACACGGGACCGCCGTGTTAGCGGTCCCAGGCTAAGCCGTCCGGGTGTTCGTGTAGGGGGAGAGCTAAGTGTTGTGCGGCCAGGAAGATCCGGATGCGGCCTGTGCGGGCCGGGTGTACCAATATGGCCGCCGCTCGCCTTGTGAAGGCCGAAGCCGCGGCCTGTAGTAGATTCGGCCGGCTCTCGGGATCGACGTGTCAGCGGTCGCAGGTGACACCTCAGTGTGCAGGGGGACCCCCGGTTTAGTGAAAGTGGTGAGGTGGTCCTGCTAGGGGGAAAAGGATGAAGTTATTCCCCAAAACGGCAGGAGCTCTCACTGGGCACGTCTGATCAGGTCTCCAGCCGGCCACGCCCCCCCCTTATATAAGTTTTATGGGCTTCCCAAATTGTAGCCTCATTTACCTCCCCTGGAGTATTGATTTTAAAGAACCATTCTAATTCCTCCCTTATTCTCTTTAGGGTATCGCTATCTGCTAAGAGATCTTTGTTTAATCTCCACCCTGTGCTCTGTGTCTCAGTTTCTCCTACCCTTAGATGTAGACTCACAGGTGCATGATCCGAAAAGGTCATATTACCAATGGCGACCCCTGCAGTTTCCTCCAGCATCCTATGCTCTATCAAAAAAAATCAAGTCTTGAATATGTCCCGTGCACGGGGGAGTAGAATGTGTAGTCCCTGGTGTCTCCCTGTTGTATCCTCCAGACATCTACCAGCTGGAGCTGGTGTAGTTTTTTCTTAAGTTTCCCCGGCTACACTCCCCCTCTCCCCCGCACACGGGACGTACAGTCTCTCTCTGGGTCCAGACATAGGTTGAAGTCTCCTCCCACTATTGCTCTCCCCATCTTAAATGTCTCAAATTTACTCAGTATAGTCATTACTGTTCTGTAAGTGTTTTTATTTGGCCCATAGATGTTCGCCAGAGAATACTTCCTTCCGTTAATTTTCCCTTTCAGGAAGAGATATCTCCCCTCCGGGTCTGATAGTCTCTCCTCTAGTTCGAACCTCGTTTCCCTGGCGAACCCTATGGCTACTCCTCTAGCACCCCTTATTGGTGAGTCACTGTAATACCACTCTGGAAAGTTCCTGGAGTAAATAATTTGATTTCTCTTGGTACTGAGGTGTGTCTCTTGCAACATAGCGACCTCGGCCTTCAAAAACTTCAATTCCCCCAGGATGTTAGCTCGTTTAATACAGGCACTCAAACCCCTATTTAGATTTTACTTTCCAAGAAACAAGCTCCTAGTATTATTGGTTGCGTTGGGCTCTCTCTTGCTCCCCCCTTCCCCCCTCCCCCCCTCCCCATCACCCTCCCCTCCCCCACCCTCTGACACCCCACATTTCCCACACCCCCTCCCTCCCCCCCTTCCCCAAACCCTTGGGGGTATAGCGGGCCCAGACTCGGCCCAAAAGTATAACCGTGGCCCTCCTCTGCCACCCGGCCCCCCGGTTGTCCCCAGAGGTTGAGCTCGGTGCGGGGTTTGGTCGAAGACGCGGGATTTCCGTTTGTTGTACGGGAGCTGTCCGTCCCGGGGTTCCCTCCCTCGTGCCTCTCACTTCCCCCCCATCCCGGTCCCCCCCCTCCACCCCCCCCCCACCAGCCCCGTGGTCATACTACGTCATCGCTAACCAGACTACTTATGTGTCTATACTGGAGCTTCTCTAGAACCACCATTTCTTTTCTTTTTTCCTTTTTCCTTTTTTCCATTTTTGATTTGCTACAGGTTTGCTACAGGTTTCTAACCGGTCTCCAGGTGGGTGTTTCCCCTATTGAGTCATTATTGGTATTTTTCTCCCACCATCCCGGAATTTCCGCAAGAGGTATTTCTAGATGTTCGCAGAATTTTTGCGTGTCTTCGGGGAATCTTAGCACGGCCTTTCGGCCTTCTTTGCGTCCAATTAGGCAGGCTGGGAAGCCCCAGGAGTACTGAACTCCATGCACTTTCAAGGTTGCTAGGAGGGGTTTCTGAATTCTTCTCTTATTGAGGGTCTCTGCTACAAGGTCTTGGAATATTTGCAGGTTTGTGTCTTTGTACTTAGCCTGAAGGTTTCTCTTTAAGTATTCCACCTATAAGCCCTACCCTCTCTAAAGGCATTCTTGTCTCTCCAATATTTCTTCTCCTTCTTAATGAGAATAGTTTTGCCAAAGGTTTCCAAATGTTCTTTAAGTTTCTTTTCATATGTTGCATATTCCTCATGCTTTTTCAGTGGGGAGAGTTGATCATAAAGTGTTTTAATTTCCACGTTCATGCTCTCAAGTTGCTGTCTATATTCACTCTGTAGCAACAACATGAGGTTCATAGAGCAATCATTTAATTTGCTCTCCCAGTTCTTTTTGAGTTCCTTGGAAATATTTTCTAGAATTGGGAATATTTGGATTCTTAGGCCTATCGGATTGATGCCTTCCCTAATGTATCTCCCCAGGGATTCAATGTGCCAATGTAAGGCTGATTTCTTTTCCAAAATTTTGGTTAAACTCGAGAAAAGCAAGGATAGGTCAGAAGTAACCTGCTCCCCATAATTCCCCCTAAGTACAAACAAGCAGCCAAACAGAAGGTAGTGCATCCAATACGAACAAGGGTAGAACCCAGGGAAACATACGAGGCTACCTCCCCACTTCAGGGAAAGGAAACAGGAAAGATCAGGGAGCTCTTCCCAAGAACCAACAAACACAACTTGATAGTTTTTTAGACAAGAACACTGCACCGTTACCCAATCCGGTGCCCCCCACACAACTAATGATGATTCCCACGACTCCCCTAACCCAAAAGGGGAACTAAATGTTATTAATCTCTCTTCACATGTATTAACTACAGCTGAGCAAAGAGTATTATCCCTGGGCCCCTCCCTTTGCCCCAATCGAAGCATGGATAGCTTTGAGGTTACCAAGGATATCCACCTCTTTGCTAGGAAGTTGTTGTTAAAAAGCTTATATACCAAACAAAAAATCACAAAACCAGAAATAGCACCAAATTTAAAAACGGCTGACTTCAAAGCCCTAAGAGATCTAAACTTATTACTACAAGAGAACAATGCTTTGGAAGATGGATGGGAGGAGGAACCAGGAAGTGGGGGGAGTGATGATGAGCAGTCAGAAGAAGGGGATGCGAAACCTGATACGAGCATGGATAAAAAATTTAAGAAGAAATCACATGAATTTCCACCTCTTAACCTTAACCCAGCGATAGCACTATTTGTTAAGCAGACAACCAGAGAAATTGAGAAACTGGAGAGACATACAACTAAAAACAACCTCAGTCCAGAACTTCAACATGCACTCAACACTCTTAAGAACGATATGAACATTACAATTAAGGCATCGGACAAAGGGGGTAACATTGTCCTGATGGATAATGAAAATTATGAAAAGATGTGTCTTAACATACTCATTACACCAAATGTTACAAGAAATTCTCCCTGGCAACAGTGGAAAGATTCAACCAGGAATTCCTATACCTGGTTGATGAGTCCCTCAATGAGGGGGTCATCAACCGGGAAATGTGGGAATTCATACGAATAAGGCACCCCCGTATGCCCACATTCTACGCCTTACCCAAGGTGCATAAAAAATTGCATGATCCACCCGGGAGGCCAATTATCTCGGGCAAGGGCTCCATCACAGAAGGCATTAGCCAGATTATAGATCACCATCTCAGACCACATGTTATGGATTTACCCTCCTACACCAGGGACACAATCCATCTATTGCAAATCTTGGACAACTTGGTCATCCCGGACTCTTCCCTCCTAGTTACCATCGATGTGGAATTACTATATAATAGTATCCCACATGATGCTGGAGTAGCAGCCATCGAACGTGTCTTGAGGCAACGAGCGACCACAGATTGGAAGTTCAATGCCTTTATACTTCGAATGCTGGAATTCATCCTGAAACATAACACCTTTTTGTTCAGGGGCTCCCACTACCTCCAGGTGCAGGGAGTGGCTATGGGGACGTGCTGCGCACCCTCATGTGCCAACCTGTACCTGGGGGAGTGGGAGAAAGACTTCCTGTCGGGAGAGGGGTCGTCTATGTACTCTGACCACATTTGCATGTGGCAGAGATACATAGACGACATTTTTATCATCTGGGATGGCTCAGAGGATGCACTTAGAGACTGCCTGAACTCCATGAACCAGAACAGCTTCAATCTTTTTTTCACCATGTCCCATGACTCCAAGGAAGTCAACTTTTTGGATATTACCATCTCCAAAGATCAAATTGGAGGACTCTCGAGCAAGCTGTATAGAAAAGAGACAGCTGGCAACACACTGCTACACACAGATAGTTTCCATCCAGAGCCACTGAAAAAATCCATCCCGTTTAGTCAATTTCTAAGACTAAAAAGGAATTGCAGCACACAGGAGGACTTCCAACGAGAATCCAATGAACTAACCTCTAGACTGATGGAGAGAGGATACACTAAGACAGCTCTCACGGTTTAACCGTGTGAGAAATACAGATAGACGTAATATAATCTTCAGGAAAAAAGATCCAAAAAACGCAGATACCACGACTAGAATCATCCTGAGATTTTCGAACGAACATAAGCAAATAAGGAAGATTATCTCCAAACACTGGTCAATCCTCATGGAGGACCCGATCTTAGGCAGCCTAGTAACATCAAGACTTCAAATCACCTACAGGAAATCTGGCTCCATAGGAAATACACTCACACAGAGCGAGTATAAAGGAAGTGCAAGAAGAGATCCCTGCAAGACTTAGGGTAGATACCCGTGCGGATCGTGCGCACAATGTGGTGTCATAGGAAAAGGAACTAGGATAACCCTACCCAGCGGGGAGAACTTCCAGCTACGACACTTTGCTAATTGCAGAACACGGGGGGTGGTCTATTTAATGCAATGCCAATGTGGGGCCTTCTATGTCGGCAAGACCCGACAGGAATTTGCCAAAAGAGTGGAAAAACATATACACAGTATGGGCATAGGTAATCTTTACCTACCTTTGGGCAGGCATGTAGCTAAACAACACAATTATAGGATGCCCAAAGTAACTTTACAGTTCTGGATAGACTCCATATACCAACCAGGGGGGGTGATTGGAACAAGATCCTGCTCCAGCGTGAGATGCGCTGGATCAGGCGTCTTAGGGCCACCACCCCCCCTGGTTTGAATGAGACGGAGAGTTTCAGGCCCTTTTTGGAGGGTTTTGGATCGGGTAAAACCGTTTAATACACTCTCCTACTTTCCGCTCCAGCTGTTATCCATTTCTTTAGACTGGCTACGCTCTCATCCCTCTAGATTCTTCCATATATGGGGTACTCTCCATGAACCCCCTGGATGTACATATAGGCACAAGATAGAGATTTTTTACCCTAGGGGAGTTTTTTGGAATTTCAATTTCTAGATTGAATGAATTTAGACAACAGTCTGAATATCTCTTTATTATTATTTTTTCTTTACATGGTATTTTCACCCGGTTTGTGCCATTGATTTCAAGCCCTTCCGGATGATATTTATGAGATATAATATTTCTTTTGGTTTATTGTATTAATATTACTTAAGGGTTTTTTTCCCTGCTCATGTCCTGTATTCCACCCTCCCTTCTTTGGCATCTCGGGGTGTAACCGGGCAGGGGAGGTTAGTCCCTAAAGTTCTTCCCTTGGTGGGGGTTTTGGTTTCTTACCTCACACATCCTGTACCTTACCCGGCACAGGGGGTCCTCATGTCAGATATACACGGGGGCCTCCAAATTCTCCCCGCCTGGTGTTTCCCTCAGGTAGGGATCTTCTCGTGTCGGTGGTTATTAGTCCTAGCCCCCCTCCCGCTACTTACATTCTGAGTGTGAGTGGGGACTTTTTGTGGTTTTGTTCATATAATCTTCCATATACTTAATGTTTTTTTGATTAAAAATCTCCCCCCCCCCTTTTTTTCCCGCAGTTTGCGGATTAGTCAATCGGATCTCACCATCCGGGTGGGTGGATATTTCAGTCTCTTATTGGGGGTATATTTTAGGGGATTGTTTTGAGAGGGATTCTTGTATCAGGCCTAATCATCCATGGCGATAATTCTCTTCCCGGGAGGGCCTTAAAAAGTATGGGCACAGCCCTTTTCCAATATGGCAGTGGGCTGTCCCATACGTGTCTCACAACGCTGATATAGATCCGACGCCGCGGGGTGCGTGCGTGATCCGACGCAGGCTCTCGCGGCGAGCATGCGCGGCCTTGCGGCGGTATTCGTCTCCATGGTGACGCTCAGCGTCATGACGTTGAAGCGCACCTAAGGGCGGCTAGGACAGGTGAGCCACGCCATTGGTTGGCGCGGCACCCTGTCCCCGCCCACACCACATAAAGGACGCCAGAGATGGCAAGATGGCGTCACTCCTCCCTCGGTAATCACCGAGGGCCATCAGGGCAGACGTCTGGCCCGATTTTCTTCACCATTGCTGGCGAATCTTCATCCGGTACCTCTGGGAAAGTAAGTGTTCTTGTCCCTTACTACTCAAACTAAATGGACCTTTTGTAAATGGGAGGTGGAAAACTTTTTTGTTATTTAAGGGGATTTGGGGATTTAGGTGGGGATGGAGGGTTTATACGGGGGTGTATGGGATGGGGAATTGTGTGTGTGAGTGGGGGGATTTGCTGAGGCGTCCCCTCACCCTCCCCACTTTCCCCTTCCCGGGCCCCGCCCCCCCCACAACCCCCCCCTCTATTATTATGGCCTTTTGACTGATTATGCCCCCTCTTTTCAACAGCCATCAATACTTGATGCTGAAAACGCCAAATATCTGGATTGAATGTATATTTCCAGCCGTCTTGTAGGAGCTATAGGATGTTTTAACCTTTGGAGACTTGGGACTCTCTACCCCGGTGTGGGAGCCTATGTTTACCCACGAGATGTCTTGGGAGGATGTGAGTAATAGAACAATCTTATATTGCAGGAAATATAATACATAAACACATATATTTATAAATTGTAATATGACTATTTTTGGCTTTCTAGAAAGTGATGCATTTCCCTGAAGAAGACTTTTTCTAAAAAAATATACAGGTTGAAACGCGTTGGAATTCAACCACTCGACGCCACGGTTGCCATCTGTGGTGATTGTATTGGGTGGTGTGCTGTATCACCTCTCTCCAAAAATTGTTTTTACAGCTATGTATTATTAGCAATACGAATTTTTCAATACCTTATGTATAAAGAATTTCTCAATACATTTGAATATATATATTTTTTTGTGTAAACTGTTATACTTTTTTTTTCTTGATCTACTATATTAATAAAATTGGTTTTATTTAACTCAAAATCTTCATTGCCTTAAAAATCCCGTTAGAGGTTATATATAATATTTCTACAAATTTGTATGGGATGATGGCAATGACACATCCATACCACCGAGGTCATATGTATAAGTCGAGTAATGTGACATATCTCCAAAATGCTACAGTAAAATGGTTTCAAATGAGGTGTGCATAGGGTATGGGACGTCCTGTATTAGAACTGACCATTGTTTTTTCTACTTATTGGAAATTGGTTAATTATACACCTCCAAAGTCGAGTAACGTGACATATCTCCAAAATGCTACAGTAAAATGGTTTCAAATGAGGTGTGCATAGGGTATGGGATGTCCTGCATTAGAACTGACCATTCTTTTTTTCTACTTATTGGAAATGAGGTTGTTATGTCACGTTACTCGACTTTGGAGGCCTATAACAACCTCATTTCCAATAAGTAGAAAAAAAGAATGGTCAGTTCTAGTACAGGACATCCCATACACTATGCACAACTCATTTGAAAACATTTTACTGTAGCATTTTGGAGATATGTCACGTTACTCGACTTTGGAGGCCTATATCTCCAAAATGCTACAGTAAAATGTTTTCAAATGAGTTGTGCATAGTGTATGGGATGTCCTGTACTAGAACTGACCATTATTTTTTTCTACTTATTTCAAATGAGATCTTTAAGGGCCTCTGGAGTCGAAAATGTCCTATATCACATGGGGTGTGTATACTATATGGGACAATACAAGAGAACAAAAAAACATATGCAGTAAATGTATTTAGAAAGATACTTTATTTTATCTGCTTGTGCTGTAAACATTTACATTAAACAATGTATCGAAATGTGACCTATAAAGAAAAAAACATTAGTCAAAGACAATGTGAGTTTTAAAAAAAGTTAAAGATAGAAAAGAAAAAGAGAGATAAATAAATAAATAATGAAAGAGAGAGAGAGAGAGAGAGAGAGAGAGAGAGAGAGAGAGAGAGAGAGAAAGAGAGAAATAAAGATTGAAGAGTGAGAGAGAAAGAGAAAGAAAGAGAGAGAGAGAGAAAGAGAGAAATAAAGATTGAAGAGTGAGAGAGAAAGAGAAAGAGAGAGAGAGAGAGAGAGAGAGAGAGAGAGAGAGAGAGAGAGAGAGAGAGGGGGGGGGGGGGAAGAAAGAAAGAGATAAATAAATAAATAAATGCTTGTGCTGTAAACCTTTTCATAAAACGATGTATTGAGATGTGATCTATAAAGAAAAAATAAACGTTAGTCACAGACAATGTGAGTTCAAAAAAGAATGAAGATAAAAAGAGAGATAATAAAATTAAAAAGTGAAAGAGATAGAGTGAGAGAGAGAAAAAGAAAGAAAGAAAGACAAAGATAAATAAAAAATAAATAAAGAATGAAAGAGAGAGAGTGAGAAAGAAATAAAGAAAAAGAAAGACAGAGTGAGAGAAAGAAAGATAAATAAAGAATGAGAGAGAGAGAGAGAGAGAGAGAGAGAGAGAGAGAGAGAGAGAGAGAGAGAAAGAATGAGGGAACGAAAGAGAGAAATAATTAAATAAAGAATAAGAGAGAAAGTGAGAGAGAGAAAAGGGGAGGATGAGAGAAAGAGAGAAGAAAAAATTATGCATGAAAGCATGAGAGCGCGAGAGAAACAAGAGAGAAATAATTAAGAATGAAAGAGAAAGACAGAGAGAGAGAGAGAAATAGATAGATAGATAGATAGATAGATAGATAGATAGATAGATAGATAGATAGATAGATTGTAAAAAATGCTTCTGTTACCTATTGCCTTTTGATCCCAGACATGCACAGCTCTAATTAAATACTTTACGTATATGGGATATTAATTAAATAGATGGGTTAGATGAGTGTATTTGCTCCTCAGCTCTCCCTATTATTGCTGATCATCCAATCTTCGTCTTTTTGCCATTTGCAGCTTCTCCAGCTCCCATCTGATTCCCCGGCTATTGCAGCCCTTTATGTTTAGTAAGGAGGGTGAGTCATAGAGCAGTGTGATGTTACTGCAATTACCGTAATCCCTGTAATAGGCGCACAGCTTTTTTTTTGTTTTGTTTTTTGGCGGCTGGCTTGACCGTGTATTTAGAAGCGGCTGGCTTGACCGCAGTCAAAGTCCGGTGGTGGAACCGAATGTTCAGCTGATCTGAACGGGGGAGGAGCTCTCCTGTGCGTGAGCTGTGAGTCACAGCCTGTAGGATACCCCATCTCCTGATCCTGGGACTGGTAACAACCGTGACACCGACTACCGCCTGCTGCCTGACATGTGAAGTGAGCTGGAAAGAAGTGCTCTAAGGTAAGAACTTGTCAGGTGGTGGGGGAAGCGCTGGGGATGAAGGCTTCCAGTCAGACCTTATCACTGGTGTGTGACCTCCTTCATATGGCTGACCCCCCCCCCCCTCCTGTCCACCTGTCTCCATCCCTCCACCTGTCTCCATCCCTCCACCTGTCTCCATCCCTCCACCTGTCTCCATCCCTCCACCTGTCTCCATCCCTCCACCTGTCTCCATCCCTCCACCTGTCTCCATCCCTCCACCTGTCTCCATCCCTCCACCTGTCTCCATCCCTCCACCTGGCTCCATCCATCCACCTGTCTCCATCCATCCACCTGTCTCCATCCATCCACCTGTCTCCATCCCTCCACCTGTCTCCATCCATCCACCTGTCTCCATCCATCCACCTGTCTCCATCCATCCACCTGTCTCCATCCATCCACCTGTCTCCAT